>JBBPBX010038584.1:16039-30316 GCA_038048925.1 Garcialebias charrua
TACCTTATTATTATACATTATTAGCGTTTAGCATATAACTTAGATCTTTTAGTGTATTGTTTAGCTTTCGTTTATTGTACATTTTAGTGTATATCTTAGATCACTATATACTGTTTCTTATTATACTTTGCACTTTTGCTATTTTTGGGTGTAACTGAGAACTTGACTACACAATTTCATTCTACCACATGTACCACATGTGATGTGAATGACAATAAAGATACTTGAACTTGAACTTGACCATCAAAACCTTCACAATCTTCACAACATCATAATCTTCATGATCTTCACAACCTTCATTAAAGTGCGACTAAACCCAAAATTAACTTTTTTTAGCTGATAAACTCCCTAGAATGTGTTTGAAATATTATCTAGCACTATGGCTGTGTTTATTTTCACATAATTGTGCATATCTGTGTAAATTGGCAATATTTGGCAATATTTGGTCTAAAACTGTGTTTACGGTAGTCCTTTGGGTTGAACAGAGGTTATTGCACCTTAATTTTCATATTGGTCAGGACTGTTCACTCTGATGTGTCTTGTACACTCTGATGTCACAAAGGTGGTTCAAGCAGAGCCAATCCCCTGCAGAGATGAGAAGTGCATACCTTATATGGAAGTGCTGCATTTCACTCCTGACAAGCGGTTTTATTTTTCTTTTCATTTTCATTTTTTTAGGCCTTTGGTTTTGGATGGAATGGGTGGAATAGATAAATACATCTACATGTTTATTCTTTGTTGTTGCTTGGTGTATGTTGTTGGCTAGAGGTTTAATTTGTTTTAGGTTGTTGCAGGTGGAGGCGTGAACAAAAGCACAACTCTACCTCCACCCTTCCTTGTCTCTCGACACGCCCATTTTCAGGGAGATTTTGGAAGGAGGAGTTACCGTCTCAACCTGGGTTTAGTCTCACTTTAACTTCAGAATCGTCTTAACCTTCACAACCTCTGCAACCGCCATAACCTTTACAACATTCACACAACCATCATAACGTTCACAACATTCACAACCTTCACAATCTTCATGACCGTCATAACCTTCACAACCATCATAACCTTCATGACCATCATAACCTTCACAACCGTCATAACCTTTACGACCATCATAAACTTCATAATCTTCACAACCTTCATAAACTTCATGACCTTCACATAACCATCACAACCTTCATGACCGCCATAACCTTCACAACCTTCACAACTGTCATAACTTTCATTACCTTCGCAACCTTCACAACCGTCACAACCTTTACAACCTTCACAACCATCATAACTTTCACAAACTTCATGACCATCATAATCTTCATGATCTTTACAACCTTCATAATCTTCATGACCTTCACAACTGTCATAACCTTAACAAATGTCATAAACTTGATGACTTTCACAACCTTCATGACCTTCACAATGTTCACGGCCATCACAACCTTCACAACCGTCATAACCTTCATGACCTTCACAATCTTGATGATCATCATAATCTTCACAATCTTCACATCTGTCATAACCTTCATGATCTTTACAACCTTCATAACCTTCATGACCTTAACGACCATCATAACCTTCATGACCATCATAAACATCATTACTTTCACAGCCTTCAAAACTTCACAACATTCACTACCTTCATAACTTTCATAACGTTCACAACCATCACAACCGTCATAACCTTCACAACCTTCATGACCACATAACCTTCAAAATCTTCACGACTGTCATAACCTTCATGATATTTATGACCTTCATAACTTTCATGACCTTCACAACCATCATAACTTTCACAACGTGATAAACTTCATGAACTTTACAACATTCACGACCTTCACAACCTTCACAACCATCATAACCTTCATAATCTTTACAACCTTCATAACCTTCATGACCTTCACGACTGTCATACCCTTAATAAATGTCATAAACTTCATGACTTTCACAACCTTCGTGACCTTCACAATGTTCACAGCCATCACAACCTTCACAACCATCATAACCTTCATGACCTTCACAATCATCAAAAATTTAAACCTTCATAACCTTCGCAATCTTGACAACCATCATAACCTTTACAATCGTCACAACTGTCATAACCTTCATGATCTTTACAACCTTCATAACCTTCATGACCTTCACAACATCATAACTTTCACAACGTCATAAACTTCATGAACTTTACAACATTCACAACATTCACAACCTTCACAACCATCATAACCTTCATAATCTTTACAACCTTCATAACCTTCATGACCTTCACAACTGTCATAACCGTCATGACCATCATAAACTTCATTACCTTCACAACCTTCAAAACATTCACAACATTCACTACCTTCATAACTTTCATAACCTTCACAACATCACAACCGTCATAAACTTCACAGCCTTCATGACCACCATAACCTTCACACTCTTCACGACCATCATAACCTTCATGATATTTATGACCTTCATAATCTACATGACCTTCACGACCATCATAACTTTCACAAAGTCATAAACTTCATGACCTTCACAACATTCACAACCTTCACAACATCACACCCTTCATGACCTTCTTCACTGTAGTGGACCTACCCAGGGTCAAACTAAGGTTTTTGAACTGTTCCAGAGATGACCTTTACTGACCTCTCAGTAAAGCAAGACATTTACTACAAGATCATTCATTTAGCTGTAATCTGATAAATATAGTCACCAAAAGAGACTATTTCTATCTTTGATTTTAGGCTGATGTGATCAAAAGAATAACTTTTGTCATTTTCATGATGTGTGCTTTTAAGCTGTGTTATTCTGTAAGAGTATTACTGTGTTCACTGCTGTGTTAAAGGTGAAGTCTCGGGTCACAGAGACCGGACGGTTTTGTTTAGAAAGTCAGAAGACAGTAATCCGTTGTTTTTCATGAAAGGGCTCCAGCTTGCTGTGTCTTTTCCTAAACAAATCTCTCTCTGCTGCTGGCTGTAACCTTGGGTCTGATAAGGCAAGTGAACTCCTCTCTAAGTCTCTTTTTAAGTTCTAACTGGGCGGAAACGCTTCAGAGTTTGCTGGGAGCTTCGAAAGAGATGTGAACCTTCCCAAAGGGCTGTGGTACGCTTGGTCAAGAGCTAACGACCTTCGTCATCCAGCTGGGACTGATAACTTGCTGTTATGAGTCCACTTCGAATGAGCGTAAGCTCAAACTTTGTTATTCCTTCCTGGAATAATTTATCTTGAGCCAAAAAACCACGATTGCCACGGCTTCTGCCGACGAAAGCGAGTATCACCGACACCGACAAGGTAAACACGCGTGGAGTCCAGCTTGGACTTGCGGGACCGACGACTCGTCAGTCTAAAGCTGATCACAGTTCTTTACCAGAACCAAGGCGGACGTCTTAAGGTAAAGGAGCAGCTGTTTGCTTGCTGGAGGTGTGATGATATCTTAGCTGGACGCGTACGGAAGAGTGTCATCTGGTTTCATAAATGCAAGATAAACTTCCTCTCTTAACCTCCCAATTCTTCTTAAATCTTTCCTCCTCTCCTTTCCCTAAATTCTAAGCTGGAAACTATTTTAAGCTGAAGAGCCCACAGACTAAATATGTTAACATCCAATATTGAAGTCTGTTGTGTTAAATTTAAGTGTGCTGACGTATTAATTTGAAAGAAAGTGAAATCATGTCAATCAAGTGTAATGGTGTTGATTTTAGTTGATTTATTTTAAATAAATGGTAGTGTCTCTTTGACATATCAAGCTAAGTTAACGTGTCCATTGTCACTCTATAGCTCTGTTTATGTATCCATCATAAAGATCACAGAAATATTGGGTAAACTGAAAAAGAAAAGAATCCGTGAATTTACTATTCAATCTGAATAAGTAAATTAATTAAGGTAAAGAGGTCAGTATTAATATTGACCTCCTCATAATCCTTTACATCTGGTGGCCCGTACCGGTTCTAAAAGTTTATTGATATATTTGTGGTCTCTCATGAACTGTAACGTCATGTTTGCATAAGAGGATCCAAGTTTTAAACTCTGAGGATAATAATTTTGGCTGGAAGTGTTCAAAGCAGGCAGATTCTGCATGTTTTTATCATTTGAAGCTGTGAGATTATTATCGTTTCAACTCTGTTAGACGCTGTTGGAAGCATTCAGGTGAAGTTTTTGTCAGCCGTGGTCTGTGGGGGTTCTGGTTCTGTTCGGTCCAGTTCACGCAGACTCCTGTACAAAGCTTTGTTTGACCGCCGAGTCAAAAGCCTGAAAGCTAATTTAACATCTACAAGATTGCTGTTGTGGTATTTTACATGTTAGGGCAGGTCATAGAAGCATATTACTGTTAGAACGTTGTCGGATAGTGGTTCTGTTCAGACCCGAGTTTCTGCCCCACTGAAAGTGGACCAGAACCGACCTTGACGCGCTCCGAGAGAGTCCGTGTTTGTTCAACAGCTGCAGTGCTGTGTTACTGAGCGTAACTAAGTTGGCCTGTCTAGGTGTGTTCGCCGCATGTTTCAGAATTTTGGGAAGTTAATTTGTAGCGTTTGAGTTGTTTTAAGAGTCTACAAAGTTGTGGTCTGCTGTGCGAGCTAACGTTAGAAAGACGTGTCGTGCTTGTCTGTTTATGAGCTGTGATTGGATGAAACGAGAGCTGTGAGCTGTCAATCACTCGTAGCGAGCGCCGATTCGCTGTAGTGGGAACGCACGCCGCTGCGACCAACCCACTTTGTCGTCATTTCCGGTACTTCATTGGTCGAAGGTAAGAAACTACATTTACCATGAATGCTTGGAATGAACTACAAACGCTGTGATTGATTGGTTGACGTCACTTATCTGTGTAGCGAGCTCCGCCTCGCTCAGCAGCAGTAGAGCTGGTGACGCGCTGCGTCGACCCGCCTATTTGTGTCGTCATTTCCTGGTGCATTTCGGGTGACAAGCAGTTCACACGCTGACAGAACAAACTGAGATTTCACTGAGAGTTTAAACACTCATTTCAAGCCATCTAAACTGTCTAACAACATAGATTTGTCTCTGACAAGAACGTGGTTCGAGCGTTTATCACGGACACACTAGAAAATAAATCTAAAAGGTTAAATACTGATTAGAAAAATCAGTTTCCTCGTGATTACATTAAGACTCGAAGCTGCCCCCTGTTGGTTAAAAGACGTTGACAGATGAGCTTTCTCAAAAACATCATAAAAAAGTCAGCATTTTTATGGTGAGTCACCAGTTTTTAATTTTGTTCTGTACACAAACAATAACTCCTGTTTATTTTAAATAAATTATTTAGAATAACAGAGGTACAGACTAACATTTTTGCTTATTTTAAATACAAAAGAATTTAAAATAACAAACAAAAGTACAGTTTTCACTCCAGATAACTAAATTTTTTTTGTTTTTTTCCTTTCTCTTCCTTTTCTCTGACACATCATCTTCCACAGTTATCCTGTGCACATTTAAACTTTCCTGTTTATTTCAAATAGTGAAAAGTTTAGAGTAGCGAATACAGAGCATCTTTTATTTTTATTTTTTTTCACTGAAAATCCAGATAAAAGATGGCAGGCACAGAGGGTGAGACCCCTGACACCACGGATACGGGGCAGCCCGGGCCAACTGAAGGCCACGACCCGACCAAAGCAGATTGGATCGAACGTGCCTTATTTTCACTCACAGGGCCCATCACAAACTACCATGAAGAGACACAGTTGATGGAGGAAGCAGATGTGGACAGAGCATTAAAAACTGTAACAGCTGGAACCACAACGGCTGAAAAGAAAGCAGACAAAGATAAACGTTTGGCTAAATTAAGCCTTCTGTTAAAGGCCAAGCTAGACTTTGAAACTGCTGTACGCCGGGCTGTCTCTACATCATGTTTAACAGCACAAAGGGAGGTTGCCACTTTACAGCAGGAGGTAAAGAGTTTAACACAGTCGAGTATTGGCAACGCTGAACAAACGCGTAGTCTCTACGAAGAATGCAAAGTGTTAAAAAGGGATTTTGACCAATCACAAGATGATTTGGAAAAATGTGTGGTGGAGAAGGATAAGTATTACCATCAATACAAGTCGCTTCAGGCGGATTGTGGGGAGGCACGAGACGCGCTGGAAAAATGCACGGACACCCTGGAATCATTATCACTACGGTACACAAGGCTGCAAGAGGATTATAGAAAATCACAAGAACAGCACATGATGTTACAACGTGAAAATGATGGGTTAAAAGTCCAACTGAACAGTTGTCGAATAGAGCGTGCATCAGCAATGAACAAACTCTTTGAAGAAGAGAGAAAATGTTTGGATCTCATGAGTAAACACCTTGAGAACAACCCGCCTCCGCCGCCCCCTCCCATACCTGATGACCCACTCCCTCCTCCACCGCCCCCGCCCATGCCCGATGCACTACTCCCTCCAACACCTCCGCCTAGAACACCAACACCACCGCGCCGTCCCTTAGGGCCTCTAAAACCGACAATCCCACCGGATGCACCGGTGGGTGGATCTGATAATAACCCACAAATACCTCTATCAATGGCTGAACTACGGAATATGGCGAAAAGCATTCAAACCTTCGCTCCTGGCCCAATGGGCTCACACGAAACCAAGATCTATCTCGATGACCTTGATTTCCAGCTTCAACGCTTCCCAGAAGCTACAGTTGATGATAAAATCTGTCTGATAAGGTTAACCTCGGACAGGACAGTGCATGCTTTCATGAAGCGTCAACGAGACGCAGTAATGAATGACTACAGTCTTCTCTGTGCTGCGCTGATAAAGGAGTATACTCCTTGCACGGGGCCCGATGGCATCATAGCGGCAACCGACATCAAGCAAGGTAGGAATGAGCACCCGAGGTCATATTATGACCGAATATTCCGTGCCTATTTCGGTGACAGATGCGAGCCAGAGATGGAGGAAGAGATAGGGTTTAAATATATCTTCAGCAAAAATCTTTGCCCTGACATAAGAGAGAAAGTACATGTCAGCGCAAACTATAAACGGAGGTCCATCGAAGACATAAGAGAGTGCGCGATAGATGTTTTTACAGGTCGCACACCAAACAAGACACCCTTTGAGGTGTGTCCTGGTGAAAAGGTCAAATACCAATCGCTAGACCTTGAAGGAGCAAGAGCGCCAGCTCACTCTTTTAAGGAAGCCGAGAATAAGCAAAATTTCCAACCTGACAGACCGCATAGTGAAGGTGTCCGCTGGAACAAAGACCAAAAGGGGTCCAGAGACCCTAAGTGGTACAGGCCGCATCAAGAGGAAGAACCCCATCATCAAAAAAGGAGGGCATTCCAAAAGAAAAAGAAATATGGGTCCCAAGGAGACTCATATGAAAGAGAGTGGTCCCAGAGAGGACCCCCGAGCAATGCGCCAGCTCCTGCACCTCAAACTGAACAGTCTGGGGCGAGGAAAAACCCACAGAAGTTCCAGAAAAAAGGCCCTAAACCTCTGTCTTCAGAAGAGATGGAGAACATACGTCGGTTGTTAGAAAGTTTGAAAAAAACAAACAAGGAAAACAAACCTGGAGTGATGTGTAGCACTATCATTGATAGTGACTCAGAACACACAAATAACAGCAATGCCACGATTGCTGACAGTCGCCAAGATACTGATGGTCAGGATGCTGACAATCAGGGTATAGACAGTCAACAAGACGTTGACTGTAACCATGACATCATTGTTACAGAGTCCGAGAGCCCCTCATCAGAAAAAGGGGGGGTAAGCTCACTCACCAAAGACAATGACTCGTCACAGACCGATCACTCAGACCCATGTGTGACTGCACTACCAGTACAGGTGAATGAAATTCACACAGACAATGGTAGACGTAACACACGTCGGAAAAAACCTGATAGGTTCCTGTGTAACATTATCAGGAAGGGGCCCGCTAAGAAGGCTTACCTGTCAATCACTTTAGAAGGGGTCCTCACAGAAGAGGCCCTCCTGGATGGTGGGGCTGACATAACCATTATGTCTCCCACACTGTTGAAGGAGCTAAGGATAGCCGCTAGCGGGGTTGACAGGGAAATACCCCTCAAAGAATGTGCTGTAGTACTGCAGGGACTCTCAGAGACGAGAACAACCCTTACAGCTATAGCCATGGTTCATATGCAGATTGGTGAAATGACGCTATACCACCCGGTACACGTGTCCACCGTTGACTCATTCCCATTTTTGGTTGGCCAAGACTTTATAAACCGCTTTGACGCGATTATAGATTATGGCGATCAAACAATGTGGACCAGAGTGAGCCAACCACTGCCGATCGATATGCCTACACAAGGTGACACTGACTGTTTAACAGCAGGTACCGCGGAAGGCACAAAGGGGTCCTCCAACGAGAGCACAATCCCGGTAAGTGAACCTTCAGCAACAGGTGAGGCAGAAAAGGCCCAACAAGAGAGCCTCCTCTGCGAGCTGGAACAGTCAGCACCCACCGAACACTACCTACCACGGGTAGTCAAAGGTGTTGAGATCCAAGGATCCCACACCGATGATGCTGTTCTATCTCCTTGGACGGAGAAATCAGCGATCAGCCAAGCTGTCTATGGAACCTTGGTTAAGAAACTGTTGGGTCTAGATATGATCAAAAAGGCTTTCCGCTTTTCGTTAGACCCCAACGATAAACAGGTAATGACCGCAATAGGGATCATTGACCTGAAACTAATCTGGAACCAACGAGAACTGGATCACCCGTTCCTCGTGGTCCCGAACCTACCACATGCAACCTACATAGGCTCCGACATTTTGGTAAGATTAGGTGTCCGAGTGGACATCAACAACAATGTACTGTGGTCACTAGACACGGCCACAAAGGAATCTCCTGTGCTGACAACAGAGAACCTTAAGGCTGGACAGACCATTCCAGAGGTCTGTCAGATTGCTAACAGCCATAACACTGCGGTACCACCTCAGGTTATGAACAAGCCAGTGATGTGTCACATCATGAAAGGACAAGCTATTAGCACAAAACAGGCATACTTTCAACCATCTCCTATGTTTTTCAACTTAGGACTGTCCATGGAGGCCACATGCCAAGTGACCCTCGACTGCAGAACCACGACTGTTGCTGTGTGCAACACAAGCACAGAAGAGGTACTGATCCCAAAAAACACACAGCTAGGATGGTTGATCTCTACTGATTTTCATGATTTTGAGCTAAGCATTCCATTTCTGGGAGGACTCCCAGAAATTGATCCCAAATCAACACACGGGGCAAGTCTTGTTCACGAAACCAACACAGGCCATAGCTCTTTTCTCCCCCAGTGAGTCCGACCAGGACACTGTCCGCAGGTTCGGTTTCAACAAAGGAGACAGTCTATGCCCCCAAACTTACAGTGCACTACCTGTTGACAGGTTTTACGACACTGAAGGGGACTCACTGGAGCTCCCCAAAGAACAAGAACCCCTCTCAGTTGCTTCACAGATTGACCAGGTGGTCGCCCAAGCCGACGCCCTGAAAACTGATGAAGAAAGGGACAAACTTCGCAAAGTTCTTCTAAAATATGAGAAATCATTCTCAACTGACTCGATGGATTGTGGGTTGACCACGCTCCACACAGTGAGCATCCCAACCCCGCCTAATGCTCCCCCTGCATTTGTCAGACAGTACAAGATTCCTCTGGCAGCACATCAACCTATCAGAGAAATCATTAATGACCTGTTAGAAAAAGGTATCATCCGATACTGTAACAGCACTTACTCTGCGCCTTTATGGCCGGTGTTAAAACCAAATGGTAAGTGGAGACTCACTATAGACTACCGAAAGCTAAACAAACAAGTTCCCTTATCCAGATGGCCTATGACGCAACTCCAACAGGAACTGCCCAAGGTCACCAATGGTAAGTACTTCTCGACCCTCGACGTCGCCTCTGGTTTTTGGACCATCCCTGTGCGCGCCGAGGACCAGTACAAACTAGCTTTCACTTTTGGTGGCCGTCAATACACCTTTAACAGGTGTCCCTTTGGCTACGCTAACTCACCTGCAGAGTTCAACATCTTCTTGAACAAAGCATGTCCAGACGCCCACGAGCGTGGGACACTGATCTACGTGGACGATGTCCTTTTGAGGCAGCCAACACTGGACTCACATTTGGCTGAGATCGACCACGTTCTGAATCAACTAACAACTGCTGGTGCTAAGATATCACTGTCAAAATGCCAATGGTGCAGAACCAAAGTGGACTACGTTGGCCTACTTGTAGGTCCAGACGGAGTACAACCACAGCTGACTCGCACCCAAGGCCTCGACAATCTCAAAGTCCCCACCAATCTCAAAGAACTACAAAGTTTTCTGGGCGTGTGTAACTACTCGAACCAGTTCATCGAAAACTATGCGGACCTTGCGAAACCACTGACTGAACTCCTTAAAAAAGACGTACCATTTGTTTGGACTGACAAACAGCAACAGGCAATGGACGCTCTTATAAACAGGATCAAGTCAGCCCCTTGTTTAGTCTACCCAGACTACAACAAAGAGTTTTACTTGGAAGTGGGCTTCTCAGCTCATTGCATAAGTGCAGGTCTGTACCAGATACACGACAGAGACAAACGTGTAGTAGCCTACGCCAGCAAAACGATGGCAGGCCCCGAGTTGAGATTCTCAGACTGTGAGAAAGCTTTACTGACCACAGTGTGGGCAGTTAAACATTTCTCCAGCTACATTGGTGGACAGAAAATCATTGTGGAAACACAACACCAGCCAGTGACCTTTCTTAACAGTGAACGCATCAGAGATGGTGTGGTGACAAACTCACGTGTTGCAACGTGGCTCATGGCGCTTCAAAGTTTTAACCTAGACATACGTTATGGTCAAAACAAGAAGTCTCATCTGGGGACGGACTTGGCAATCTGCCAGAAGTGTACACAAGATGTACCAGCCACCCAGCCGCCGGTTGAGGTAAAACCCCCAGTAACTGAAGACCCGAATCACCACTTCTTTGATGACAATATCTGCAAAGATATGACAACATTGTACGTGGATGGATCTTCATTCCTCCGCGACAAAATCTGTAGGGCAGGTGTTGGAGGGGTCCTCCTCCAAGACCAAGAACAGATAACTTTCAGCTACAAATTAGGATCTCAGACTTCTCAGTACGCTGAGATTGCAGGAATCCTAATAGCTCTCCAGATGGTAGTAGAACGCTCCATCAAGACGCTAGTCATCTGCACTGACTCTAACTATGCTCGTTTGAGTTTCGCTTGTCACCTCGCTGTGTGGAAACAGAACGGTTTCCTAACAAGCGACAGAAAAGTGGTCAAACACAAAGAGCTTTTCATAGCGTGTGATCACTTGGTGACATCACACGACTTACAGATCTACTGGAAGAAAGTTCCAGGGCATTCTAGAGTCCCAGGCGATGACAAGCACTACAATGACATTGCAGATTCCTTAGCCAAGGAAGGAGCCGACGAAGGTCCTCTATGGTCCTTCGACCCCTCCTGGTTAATCGAGACTCTGCAAACACAACCTTCAGTCAGGGTTATGGCAGTCACACGTGCACAGGCCGCAACCAGACCTGCTGACAACGCAGTCTCTGTACGACCCGCACTGACTGACCCAGACATCATCCAACTACAGAAGTCGGATCCTGCTATCAACTCCATGATACTGTACCTGACTGATCCGAACAAAAATAGTCCGTCTAAAGACGACCTGGATTCCGATCCAGACCTTAAGGTCCTCTATCAGCTGCGCAAACAGCTAAAACTAATCAAGGGCATCTTAACTTTCGCTCATGGACCAACGTCCTCACCTGTGTTCGTGGTTCCCCATGACCAAAGGGGGGTGATGTTAGTTCATGCCCATGATCTCCCGTCCGCAGGACACAAAGGAGATAAAGCCACGCTGACGGCATTAAAACAAATTGCCTATTGGCCTGGAATGAAAAAGGATGTCAAGGACTACATTGAAGGGTGCGTGGTCTGTGGCCAGTTTCAGCCAACCAGACCACTTCACAGAGCACCACTGCAAAGCAGAGGCATTGCATTCCCATGGTCTGACCTCCAGATCGACTGGGTTGGACCACTCACTAAGAGCTCTAGAGGAAATAAATATTTTCTCACGGTAACCTGTGCATTTACCAAATGGGTAGAATGCCTACCAGCTCCTAACGACACAGCACAAACAACTGCTATGTTGTTAATGAATCATATATTTTCAAGGTTTGGACTTCCCCTTCGGGTGAACTCAGACCAAGGTACACACTTCACAGGTGAAGTGATGAAAGAACTGTGGAAGACGCTAGGCGTCAAGGCTAACTTTCATGTCGGCTACCACCCACAGGCTTCAGGCCAAGTAGAGAGAGCAAACAGAACTGTGGTGAGTATTTTGAAGAAATACGTGGCTGCAAACCACAAGGACTGGGATGTGAAACTCCCTCTGGTCCTCATGGCCATAAGAGCCACTCCACACACATCAACTGGCATCTCTCCCTTCGAGATGATGACCGGTCGACAAATGACTCTCCCTCTACACCTGTTGTACCAACCAGGCGACGCCGCCATGGCGACAGCCTACACTACACAACAATACATGAAAGATTTGAATGTACACCTCAGAAACACTTTTGCTTTCGCCCAGAAAAACCTGGAAAAATCCGCTGAAGGACGCAAGGCGTACTACGACCAGAAGGCCTCTCATAATGAACTCCAAGTGGGAGACAGAGTCTGGTACTATACGTTCGCTCCAGCAACCGGGAAAGGAGGGTCCGAGACCGGAACTCTCGCCCGCAAACTAATGCCCAGGTGGACTGGACCTCATCTGATAACAGACAAAGTGTCCTCAGTCGTCTACGAAATCAAAATCAGCAAAGGCCGCAAAGAGCCAATTGCTAAATGGGTACATCGAAATCAGATCAAACCTTACAAGGCGTTCAATGACTCCACAAAAGACAAAGATCTCACAAACTCACCGACTTCATGGGATAATAAGGTCGTCCAAACACAAGTTAGTAAATAAACTAATCAGGTTTAAACTACCGTATTTCCCACCCTATAAGTCGCATTGTCCAATTTGAACTTAGAAACGCTAAGCCTAAAACCCACAACAAAAAACTAACCTTAACAACCGTTTAAATCCACGAGATTTAATTTGACCTCGGTCATAAAGTTGAGACCTGTTTTTCTTGTGTGTTGCACTTTGGAATCTGACGACAAGAGTGTGTCGAAGCAGTGAAACGTTGTTTCCTTGTTGTTTAGTCATTACTGTTGTCATTAGTTGAGATATTGTTTTGGTTCTGAACACTCCCAGCCAAAAAGGTTTTGTATTAACATTGGTTAATGAATGATATGGATTTAACTATGCCAACATGCAGTTCGTTTTGTTAAATCTCAATCGTTGAAGAGCCAATGTAGTTTAAAGCTGCTCAAGGTACAATAAACTACACTGGTCTCATAATTTCTAAATTGAACCGATTCGATCGTTTCTATTCTAGATTATCTATTCATTTTGATGAGTCTCGCCATAGACTTCAAAATTTATTAGGAATACCAAATCCTACGTCGTTCGTCTAAAAGACAACAGACATTTAGATCAAACTATATTTCATTTTTATTTTAGTTTAACCTAAACTAAGTAATGAATGGAGGAATAGTTTGGAATTAGAGGCCTTCGTTACAGAAGCCCTCCAAAATTTTATAGGTACAAATCCCTATATCTAATTTTACAGAATTGATCCACCCCTTAATTGGTAATTGTAGCTGATCTAAACCATGATAGCTTACATACCAGGTGCATATAGGTAGGCTTAATGTAAAATCCCAATCATAAGCCCACCTAAAAAACCACATAATTGCATGACACATAGAACCAGAGTGGCACTGACTGGAAACCAACCAGCCAACAACCTTCGATGTGGGGACCTGCAGCTCCAACGCTTGGTCTTCAACCTCCATCCAAGGGTCGCCTCCTCTGCGTCAATCGAGGGATCCCCTCTACATGCTGATTATGAAAACAATTGTTGCTGATCAATCAACAAAACTAATCGTTGTGGAATTTACTGCTGTGGAATTACCGCTGTGGATTATAAGACTTTGCTTTCCAAGGGATCACAGACTTTGTTTTCCAAGAGTTAACAGACTTTGTTTTCCAAAGGATTAAAAGCTTTTCGCAATGGGATTACCTCCGAACAGTATGAAATTTCCAAAAACTTTATGGGATTATAATTTTTGATTTTTCTTTTCCACTTGCTGGATTACTTCAAGATCAAAGACAGTTCAAGGTTTCCTTTCGTGTTGGACCCCATCCCCAAGGACTGGCGATGGCTTCCAAAAGGGGGGAGATGTAGTGGGCATGACCTTGTCCACTTTTAAGACA
>JBBPBX010038585.1:0-30315 GCA_038048925.1 Garcialebias charrua
TTATGCACGGTTGATGATGATAACTTAAAAGTATTTGCTATTTTACGCTGGGTAACACCATTCTGGTATTGCTGCACTATCTTTCTGCACAACAATGGTGGAATTGGTGATCCTCTTACCATCTTGGCTTCTGAGAGACACTGACACTCTGAGAAGCTCTTTTTATACCCAGTCATGTTGTCAATTGACCTAATTAGTGTTAATTGGTCTTCCAGCTGTTCGTTATATGCTCAATTTCCTTTTTCCAGCCACTTTTGTCCCAACTTTTTTGGGATTTGTTGACACTGTGAAATTTTGAATCAACATATTTTTCCTTTAAAATGTTACATTTACTCAGATTAAACTTTTGATCTGTCATCTATGTTCTATTACAAATAAAATATTGACATTTGCCATCTCCACATCATTGCATTCAGTTTTTATTCACAATTTTAGTGCCCCAACTTTTTTGGAATCCGGTTTGTAGTCCAGAATTTAAACAAATTCAACTTCATTTTACTTAAGAAAAAGATTAGAACGGCTAGGCCAATATACTGTATTTATTTAAATTAATAATAGAAATATGTCCTTAAATAAACTGTTTGTGATGCAGTTTGATGAATAAAATTCAACTTAAACCATTTATTCAACATTAATGGTGCACTGATTGACTTGAGCTGTTAAAGCCGTCTTCTCAGCTGTATTCTCTGATCCAGATGTGAACACCTGGAAGTAAAAGCTTAACTGTCGCTCTCTCAAATATCTTTTGATGTCAAACCCAGATGTTTCCAGTCTACAAAGTAAAGGAACTGAGCTCACTCTTCCTGTACTTTTAGTAGAAAGAGTGAATGTGTGTTCTGAGTCCGGTTGGATTGAAGCTCCCGACTTTCTCTGCAGGAACGAAGGCGCCAAAGGTTTCTACAAAGGCATCGTTCCCAACTTGATCCGCGTCACCCCTGCCTGCTGCATCACCTTTGTGGTTTATGAGAACGTGTCCCGCTTCCTCCTGGGGACTAAATAAACCGCGTCGTGGACTCACGCTGACACGGCGCCACGTGGACACAAAGCAGAGACTGTCGACTGTGTTGGGTTTGTGGAGGAGGAGGAGGAGGGACACTGCCAAGTGAAACTAAAGATCAACCAACAGCTGGATTAGTTTTTATTTAAGTTAAAATTTTATATTATTTGTGAATCATGAAACGCACAGATGCAGGTTGGACACTGAAAAACAAACCGTGGAATATTTAAAATAGTTTAGTTGACGTGACGATGTTCTCAGGTCTCTTGTTGCACGTGTTCAATATTAGTTGTAGTCTGGTGTGAAAGGCAGCAGTGATGATGGTTTTTGTTTCAAACACATCCATTCTTTAAAAAAAAATTGCTCCAGACAAGTCCTTTTTAAAACAGTTTTTAATAAAAGACAAGTTTATTTAGATCAATATGTAAGCACATTAAATGTTTAGATATTTTGAATGTGTGGTCTGTCTGGATCCCTAAACCTTAACAAGCAGTAGTATCTTTTTTTTAAAAGATCTTTATTGACAGTAATAATTGTAAAAACACACAACATGGAGTATAAACACTGTAAATGTTAACGGCTGTTAGCCACCAGCAGACTCAGATGCAGTACAGAGTGTTTCTAGCAGACAGAAGCACAGTTCTGTTTGTTTACAGGCTCGTCAGCTGGGGTTTCAACGAAAACATTCAAGTTACAATCAGTGAAGCTGTGCCGCCTCAGAAAGCCAAACCTGATTGTTTGGGAGGGCCAGATAACAGAACGCTTGCTCTACGAGGACTGGACACCTCCTTTCATGTAACCCTGTCTCTTATTTAGGCAGCTCCTCGATGATGATCCTGGAGACAGAGTTCCAGCCTGTAGATGCGTCGCCTCTGGGATAGTCTGAGCAGGTCCCCACCCACACGGCCACATCCACCAGCCCCGCTTTGATGCCCTCACACAGACCTTCAACTGGACACGAGGACACAAAACATGGCAATCATTTAAAAAACAAAAAGAGCTTTTGAAATCTGTTAGGGCTCATATGTGTTTGAGATCACTAAGCCAATGGTTCCAAACAGTGGTCCTTGAGGAACACCATTCTGTATGTTTTGTTTCCCTGCTTTGACACCTGATTTGGATGAATGGGTGAATAACAGGCTTCAGCAGAACTTAAAGTAATTACTGTAAAACGGGGGGTTAGAGCAGAGAAACAGCTGAATCATTCAGGATGGTGTTCCTCAAGGACCACTGTTTGGAACCATTAAGGTACTCTAACCTTAAGCTACTACCACACCTAATTTCAAGTCGGTATCCATAAAGTTAAGTGCCCAGTGACTATTGTCCAGTAATTTATTAGATATTTTTTTGCCAATATCAAAATTGAGTGAGGCATTCTTCTGTTTACAGGGTTTGTCAGTTCTGTACGCTTCACTTTAAGTAAGATTCATTTCCAGTCTTAAGGTTTAGCTGCCAACCGTAACGTTTCCACTGTTCATGGAGAAGAATGGCAACAATCTTTTCATTTCACATTGAGCACATTTCTACGAAAGAGTAGAGCTGCCACAGGAAGTAAAATTTTTCTTGAGCTGTATCTCGTTATAACGAGAAACTATCTCATTATAACGAGAAACTATCATAACGAGATAATTTTCTCGTTATAACGAGATAATTATCTCGTTATAACGAGAATTTTCTCATAACGAGATAATTTTCTCATAACAAGAAACTATCTCGTTATAATGAGATAATTATCTCGTTATAATGAGATAATTATCTCGTTATAATGAGATAATTATCTCGTTATAATGAGATAATTATCTCGTTATAATGAGATAATTATCTCGTTATAACGAGATAGTTTCTCGTTATAACGAGATACAGCTCAAGAAAAAATTTACTTCCTGTGACAGCTCTACTCTTTCGTACATTTCTGTATCAATGAGCTAGTTTCTAAGAATGCAGGATGAAACAAACATTAATTACCTGGTTCTATGTGTGAATTGTTAAAACTACAAACGCAGGTCAACACATTGTGTTGAAGCTGATACCACTCAAACAGTACCTGTAAGAACATAATGCTCGAGTGATCACTTGGATTTAGGACCAGCTGGAGCTTTTTGCACGAAAGTGTTTCTACCTGCAGCAGGAGAACTGTTTCAGAGTTCCTGGATTATTGTCATTAAAATAACACTGTGGTGAAGACTGTCATCCAGGGCACGGCAAATTCAAAAATGGTTATTACAAAACAAACAAACTGGACTACTATTCTGTAGCTGAAGATGTTTTGCTTTCCATCCAAGAGGCTTTATCAATTTAAAAAAAATTGATAAAGCCTCTCGGATGGAAATCCAAATGTATTCAGCTACAGAATAGAAGTCAATTTTTGTTTTTAAACCTTTCTTTTTATGTAAAATGCAGTATTTCAGTTGGCTATATACAGGTCCTCAAAAAATAAGCATACAGTATTGTGATAAAGGTCAGTATTTTCCATAATGCAATGATAAAAATGAAACTCATATTTTAGATTCATTGCACACCAACTGAAATATTTCAGGTCTTTTATTGTTTTAATACTGATGATTTTGGCATACAGCTCATGAAAACCCAAAATTCCTGTCTAAAAAAATTAGCATATTTCATCCGACCAATAAAAGAAAAGTGTTTTTAATACAAAAAAAGTCAACCTTCAAATAATTATGTTCAGTTATGCACTCAATACTTGGTCGGGAATCCTTTTGCAGAAATGACTGCTTCAATGCGGCGTGGCATGGAGGCAATCAGCCTGTGGCACTGCTGAGGTGTTATGGAGGCCCAGGATGCTTTGATAGCGGCCGCTCATCCAGAGTGTTGGGTCTTGCATCTCTCAACTTTCTCTTCACAATACCCCACAGATTCTCTATGGGGTTCAGGTCAGGAGAGTTAGCAGGTCAATTGAGCACAGATGGTCAGTAAACCATTTACCAGTGGTTTGGCACTGTGAGCAGGTGCCAGGTCGTGCTGAAAAATGAAATCTTCATCTCCATAAAGCTTTTCAGCAGATGGAAGCATGAAGTGCTCCAAAATCTCCTGATAGCTAGCTGCATTGACCCTGCCCTTGATAAAACACAGTGGACCAACACCAGCAGCTGACATGGCACCCCAGACCATCACTGACTGTGGGTACTTGACACTGGACTTCTGGCATTTCCTTCTCCCCAGTCTTCCTCCAGACTCTGGCACCTTGATTTCCGAATGACATGCAAACTTTGCTTTCATCCGAAAAAAGTACTTTGGACCACTGAGCAACAGTCCAGTGCTGCTTCTCTGTAGCCCAGGTCAGGCGCTTCTGCCGCTGTTTCTGGTTCAAAAGTGGCTTGACCTGGGGAATGTGGCACCTGTAGCCCATTTCCTGCACACACCTGTGCACGGTGGCTCTGGAATCGGCCCTTCTCCACAATCTTCCTCAGGCTCCGGTCACCTCTGCTCATTGTGCAGCGTTTTCTGCCACACTTTTCTCTTCCCACAGACTTCCCACTGAGGTGCCTTGATACAGCACTCTGGGAACAGCCTATTCGTTCAGAAATTTCTTTCTGTGTCTTACCCTCTTGCTTGAGGGTGTCAATGATGGCCTTCTGGACAGCAGTCAGGTCAGCAGTCTTACCCGTGATTGCGGTTTTGAGTAATGAACCAGGCTGGGAGTTTTTAAAAGCCTCAGGAATCTTTTGCAGGTGTTTAGAGTTAATTCATTGATTCAGATGATTACGGTAGGTTAATAGCTCGTTTAGAGAACCTCTTCATGATATGCTAATTTTTTGAGACATGAATTTTGGGTTTTCATGAGCTGTATGCCAAAATCATCAGTATTAAAACAACAAAAGACCTGACATATTTCAGTTGGTGTGCAATGAATCTAAAATATATGAAAGTTTCATTTTTATCATTACATTATGGAAAATAACGACCTTTATCACAATATGCAATTTTTTTTAGAAGGACCTGCATAATTCACAATTTGTTTAGTGTCCCAACTTTTTGAGAATCCGGCTTGTACACCTGGTGTGAATGGTTGAGGTAAGTACAATATCAGTATTTTCTGGTGTATAGGTCGCACCTGTGTATAGGTCGCATTGTCCAATAGGTTGGAAAAATCCCTAGATAGGTCGCACTGGTGTATAGGTCGCACCTACGTTTAGCTCTGCTGCAAATGTCTGCCACAGGAGCGCACAGCAAGGCTTTTAAGAAGATTAACACTTAAAAACAATTACAGTATTTGTTTGATAAAAATTATAGCAAATATGTGTCTGAGCTGAACTTTTCCTTAATAAATGAATGTAATTGTGAAATGAGCTGGATTTAAAAATTTGTTTCACCGAAAGTGATAAAAAGCCATATATTGGGCGGCCGTGGTGTAGTGGTAAGGGCAGTCGTCTCCCGATCGGAAAGTTGGCGGTTCGACTCCCGGGACCCGCACCATGTGTCGTTGTGTCCTTGGGCAAGACACTTAACCCTGAGTTGCTCCCGGTAGGACTGGAAAGCACCTTGCATGGTAGTCTGCCGCCACCGGTTTATGAATGTGTGTAGCATTCAATATATGTGTAGCACTTTGAGATTTTCAGTAATGAAAAGTGCGTTATAAATTGAATTAATTATTATTATTATTATATAGGTCGCACCTGAGTATAGGTTGCAGGCCTTGAAAAAAACATAAAAAGGTGCAACCTATACACCGGAAAATACGGTAGTCTGAATTGACATGATGTCTGTAACATCTCCTTTAAGGAGGTCCAGGGAGAATCCTTACCAGATGCCCAAACCACCTCGATGAGGAGGAGCAGCAGCGGTTCTACTCATAGTCTCCTGGATAACTGGACTTCTCATCCTATCTAAAGGAGGGTTCAGCAACCCTGAGGAGAAAACTAAATTTATCTGCTTGTATCTGCAATTTCACTGTTTCAGTTAGGTTGTGGCCATAAATAAGTGTGGGAATGTAGGAAAACAGCTTTGCCTTGCAGCTCAGCTCCCTCTTCACCAAAATAGACCGGCACAGTGTACACAATACTGCAGAAGCTGCACCAATCCGTCTGTCAATATCATGCTCAATTCTTCTCTTACTCATGAACAAAACCTGAGAAACTCTTAACTCCCCCTCTTAGCACCTTTTTTGAAATACTGAGCTAAAATTTGGGGTGGCTGTAGCTGAGTCATCTTCAACATAATCTGAGCGATCTCACAATATTACATTAGACTGCACACAAACTGACTAGAACAGCTACAACTTCCTCCCCTCTCATCATGAGATCTTAGTTTAAAACGTCTAGCAGAAAGCAGGTGACAGGCAGATGCATTCATGCATTTTTTTTTATTGTGACTAACTGTTGATCTAGATCAAATGTGTCAAACTCAAGGCTCGGGGGCCAAATGTGGCCCTTGTTGACATCTCATCTGGCCCCCAAGATGTTATTTTAAATGTAAAATAAGTATTTTACATTTAAATGTTATTACTTTAAAAACATTTCAGTAATCTATGATTATGATGTCAAAAGTGCAACAGAGAATGTCAAATGAGAACAATCAAACTCTTGCTGAGGAACCTGCAACCAAGAAAGAAGTTGGGAGTTCATGTAGATTCTGAAACAGGCCCTTAGTTTGAAAAAAGATCTAATTTTGGCCCCCTTTTGTAAGTGGGTTTGACACCCCTGATCTAGATCATCAAAAACAAGAGGGTTTGTGTCATTGTTGGTAATAGTTTATCTGCTTCAGTGCCTCTTTCCTGTGGGGTCCCCCAAGGCTCTATTCTTGGACCCCTTCTATTTTTATTGTATCTGTCACCCTTGAGGTCTATCCTCCTGAGGAAACATGGTCTTTCATTTCATTGCTATGCTGATGACTGTCAGCTTTATCTGCCCGTAAAACCCAATAGTTCTTACTCCATTCACCCTCTGTTAAAATGCCTTGATGACATTAAGGCAAGGATTGTTTAAATTTTTTAAGTTTCAATGATCAGACAACTGAAGTCATTGTGTTTAGCCCTAGCTCTACTGCTGTCTCTTCCTGTTAACCTTGAATCCCTTGAGTCATATCTTAAGCAGTCTGTTACAAATCTCAGGATGGTTCTAGACTCTGACTTTAGGTTTAATAAAAAAATCAACTGTTCTACAATAAGCTTCTTCCAGTTAAGGTGGATAGCTAACAGTCAGTGTTGACCAGATCTGACCTTGAAAAAATAGTCCATGCATTCATTACAATCTTGACTAGACTGCTGTAACACGCTTTATGCTGGGGGTCAGTCAGGTGTCATCCAAAATGCTGCAGCTTGGCTATTAACAGGAACTCGTAGGTTTGAGCACATTTCAGTTTTGTTCTCCCTCCACTGGCTCCCTGTACATACCAGAATGGATTTTAAAATCCCCCTGTTGACCTTTAAGTGCCTAAATAATCTTGCACCTGCATTTCTCTCTGATCTACTTCAACCTTATGTTACTTCTCGGGCGCTGAGATCATCAGACCTGCTGCTTTTGATTGTACCCAGGTTGAAGGTCAGAGGAGATCAGGCTTTTTCAGTTGTGGGCCCTACTTTGGAAGAATCTGCCCCCAACATTAGACAGGCCACATCACTTCCTGTTTTTAAATCTCTCCTAAAAACACACCTGCATTCACTGACGTTTAACACAGTCTGATCTGATTTAGTATTTTATCGTTTCTCATTGTTTTTGTGTTTTTATTTTTGATGCTTTTATCACATCTTGTTATTATTATTACCGTATTTCTTTAATTACTGCCTTGATCTTATTGTTAAGCACTTTGGTAACAGCTGCTGTTTCAAAAGAGCTTTATAAATAAATTTGACTTGACTAGATGAGTGAATTTGGCATCTGCTGTTGCACAGTCCACCTCCAGTTGAAGAATTCAGATTGTGAAAGTGTATCCTGTATACATTATTCATGTATATTCTTTCATCTAGCGTTTCACAAGATGTATGCGATTAAACATGGCTTTTTCTTAACTCAACATTAAGCAGTTGAAGCACAGACGCATCAGATGAGATCCCAGTTAAGATTCTTCCACCCCCGTGTTTTGACCTTTGGAATATTTTAATACTTCTTTTGTTGGTTGTCTTCATGTTTAAGGCTGTGTAACTCTACAGTCTCAGGTATTCTCAAATCATATTCCTTCAGAGCTGTGTTACATTATTGCAGCCAATCATTTTAAATACGTTTGGTAGTTCAGAAAAGCGTCTGCACAATAAACTGGCAGATTTTGATCCTACCTGAGGACGTCCTGTGGATGTTGATGGTTGAGTTGAGTTCTGGACTGCCCTGGTCGAGGTAAACGATGGACTCTACGGGCAGGGGTCCGGTGCACTCTGCTCCGTTAAAGGTGAAGTACCACCTCTGGCAGCATGCGTTCTTGCACTTGAGTCGCAGCGAGCCGCTGAAGAGGACTCTGAGAGCGCTGTCTGAGCGCAGCTTGGTGAACGTGCAGTCCTGAGACACAGCGCGGAATCAGTTGTGTGCAGGTGTGGAACATGTATGTGGGTCTGCATGGACTGCGAGGTCCGTGGAGATATACTCACAGCCACTTTACCCAGGTCGATCCCATAATTCAGGGCGCTCCAGGCACACTGCTTGTAGTTGGGTTTCCATGGCTCCTCAAAAATCTCGCTGACACATTCCCCCTTTTCACCTTTCAGCCCGTCACGGCCCGGGATACCTGGAGTCCCTGGAATGCCGTTGGCTCCAGGGTTACCATCTCTGCCAGGGGTGCCTGATGGGCCTTGCATGCAGCTGCCATACTGAAAAATAAAAACAAAAATAATAAATAATACAAAGACACTGTATCTTAACAGATCAATCTTTTATCGCTTGCTGTTGAGAGATGAAAGGCTGGCAAACAATGTTTCTGCTTGTGTGTTAAAGGGATTGTGACATGATGTTGGAAATTTGCATATTTGTCACAACATGTATACTGTATCTTATATAATTCAGCTCTGTTCGTTTTTGCAAAATAAATTATAAATATATTAAAATTTCATTCCAAGTTATGGTAGTTTTTTCTCTGGGACACGCCCCTAAAAATCAGTGCATTTCCGCTGTCAGGTTCCTCTGGTGTAGACCCACGTGCAGGAAAGCGAACGAGGCAGGAGTTTAAAATAATAATAATTTATTTTAAACAACAAAACAAAAATGCTGTCAGGGCAGCCAAAAACTCACTCTGGTAAACTGGAGCAGAAACAGAAAAGGACATCAGAGTGGAGAGGTGAGGACTGAGTTGTCTGTGTGAACAGAACAATGACCGGACACAAAGTGGAAGAGATGAAGGCTTTTTATAAGGCAGAAAGAGAGTGAGTAATGAGTTCAGCTTGGCAGGTGGCTGATGAGACAGGTGTGAATGATTAGCGATGAGGCATGAACTGAGGAGTGAGCAAAAACAGAAAAAACATGACAGGTGCAGAGCCTGACAGGCGCAGATCATGACAGAACCCCCCCCTCAAGGGTGGCACCCGACACCCCCAAGAAGGACCCCCCAAAAGAACAAGGGCGGGTGGAGGGAGGCAACTGGCAGGACGGCGGGCCAACACCGGCCAGATCCGGGGGTTGACCTGGAGGCCGCCCATCGCCATCAGCTGGTTCAGGAGGTCGTCCATCGAGCGGCGATGCGTTAGGCGGGCGACCGGAGTAACGCCCAGCAACGGCCGGAACACCTTCGTCGGCCGGAACACCTTCGTCGGCCGGAACACCTTCGTCGGCCGGAACACCTTCGTCGGCCGGAACACCGTCGTCGGCCGGAACACCGTCGTCGGCCGGAACACCATCGTCGGCCGGAACACCGTCGTCGGCCGGAACACCGTCGTCGGCCGGAACACCGTCGTCAGAGCCCTCTGAGACGTTGTCGGGCGAGGAGACGTCGTCAAAGCCCTCTGAGACGTTGTCGGGCGAGGAGATGTCGTCGGGACCCTCGTCGTCGGGCTCCTCTGAACACCGCCGTCGGCCGGAACACCGTCGTCAGAGCCCTCTGAGACGTTGTCGGGCGAGGAGACGTCGTCAGAGCCCTCTGAGACGTTGTCGGGCGAGGAGACGTCGTCGGGACCCTCGTCGTCGGGCCCCTCTGAGACGTCGTCGTCTGGACCCTCGTCGTCGGGCCCCTCTGAGACGTCGTCGTCTGGACCCTCGTCGTCGGGCCCCTCTGAGACGTCGTCGTCTGGACCCTCGTCGTCGGGCCCCTCTGAGACGTCGTCGTCTGGACCCTCGTCGTCGGGCCCCTCTGAGACGTCGTCGTCTGGACCCTCGTCGTCGGGCCCCTCTGAGACGTCGTCGTCTGGACCCTCGTCGTCGGGCCCCTCTGAGACGTCGTCGTCTGGACCCTCGTCGTCGGGCCCCTCTGAGACGTCGTCGTCTGGACCCTCGTCGTCGGGCCCCTCTGAGACGTCGTCGTCTGGACCCTCGTCGTCGGGCCCCTCTGAGACGTCGTCGTCTGGACCCTCGTCGTCGGGCCCCTCTGAGACGTCGTCGTCTGGACCCTCGTCGTCGGGCCCCTCTGAGACGTCGTCGTCTGGACCCTCGTCGTCGGGCCCCTCTGAGACGTCGTCGTCTGGACCCTCGTCGTCGGGCCCCTCTGAGACGTCGTCGTCTGGACCCTCGTCGTCGGGCCCCTCTGAGACGTCGTCGTCTGGACCCTCGTCGTCGGGCCCCTCTGAGACGTCGTCGTCTGGACCCTCGTCGTCGGGCCCCTCTGAGACGTCGTCGTCTGGACCCTCGTCGTCGGGCCCCTCTGAGACGTCGTCGTCTGGACCCTCGTCGTCGGGCCCCTCTGAGACGTCGTCGTCTGGACCCTCGTCGTCGGGCCCCTCTGAGACGTCGTCGTCTGGACCCTCGTCGTCGGGCCCCTCTGAGACGTCGTCGTCTGGACCCTCGTCGTCGGGCCCCTCTGAGACGTCGTCGTCTGGACCCTCGTCGTCGGGCCCCTCTGAGACGTCGTCGTCTGGACCCTCGTCGTCGGGCCCCTCTGAGACGTCGTCGTCTGGACCCTCGTCGTCGGGCCCCTCTGAGACGTCGTCGTCTGGACCCTCGTCGTCTGGACCCTCTGAGACGTCGTCGGGCGCCGTCGAGACTGCAGGCGAGGAGACCACCGTCGAGACTGCAGGCGAGGAGACCACCGTCGAGACTGCAGGCGAGGAGACCACCGTCGAGACTGCAGGCGAGGAGACCACCGTCGAGACTGCAGGCGAGGAGACCACCGTCGAGACTGCAGGCGAGGAGACCACCGTCGAGACTGCAGGCGAGGAGACCACCGTCGAGACTGCAGGCGAGGAGACCACCGTCGAGACTGCAGGCGAGGAGACCACCGTCGAGACTGCAGGCGAGGAGACCACCGTCGAGACCGCAGGCGAGGAGACCACCGTCGAGACTGCAGGCGAGGAGACCACCGTCGAGACCGCAGGCGAGGAGACCACAGTGGTTGGCACCAAGGGCAGGGCAATAGTTTGCAGGAGACGAGAGTGTGACCTTTCTCTCTCGGTCCAGGCTTCAGCAAACAGTCCAAACAGCCATGGGTCATCACCTACTATCTCCAACCGGGTAAACACCTGTATAAAGTCATCACTGGCCACCAACCTCTCCTGTAGATCATAGGAAGTGGCCACAGTGTCAATATATTTACGGGTTACCCGGTGGAGTCGGTCCCATTCTGAGCAGCATAGCTGTCAACTTGGAAGTGACATATTTATATGTAACATTCTCCTCTTCCAAGATAAATTCCAGATTTTTGTTTTTTATTGCTATTGAAAGTACAGTGTCTGGGCAATGCACAGAAGCAGTAATACCTCCATTCAACCGGGCATTCTATCTGTTTGATTCAGCAGGTGGACCTGTTAATCTTTAAATATTTTAAGTAGGGTATTTCAATGGGTTTTATATTGGAGGTTTTGAGCAGATGCCCAACCACGTATGATTTAGTCCTTACAGGCACCTGCAGGTCTGTTCGCTCACTCCCACCCATAGCCTGACTACACCATGGGCTGTTTAAAGTATAATACACACAGAACATTTGTGGAGTTGCTAACTGATTTTTACCTCTTTTACTTTTGCCTAATTAAATGAGTTGGACCTCTCTGCTTCTAGTGTTGCATATATACCGGTAATGCTGAGTACTTAGCCACCATTCAAGTAGAGTACCTCTCTTTTAGTCCTGCTATTTGTTTAACTTAACATTGTCGGGCAATACTCAAGTTTTTGCATACTATTGTGTGACTGTAAAAACAAGTGCTTTAAACTGGAGCCTAAAATTACTTGAATAGGATTGTAGGGTAGCATAAGTGAAATATCTCACTAGATATCCCAGCATTGCAAGAAGAGGTGCTTAAATTTAATGAGGCTGTGTGAGCTCCTTAAAGGGTGGAAACACAGACATTACTGTCATCAGTCAGTCAGGATGGACATATTGAGATGTGCACTGAGGGGCATATCTTGCAGTAATACACTTCACTCATGATACTCTAGAGAACCAGGGTTACGAAAGTACTGTACTCTGCATATAGTTGTTGCCTTTTGCTCAAGTAACCTTCTGTCTTTTGGATGCTGGGAGAATTGCTTTCTTTGTTGTTCAGGGATTTCCTATAGCAGATAAAATATTGCAAAAGTTTGTGTACTTGACATTACTCTGAAACACATCTGCATAATATGTGTCTAGTAGCTACTTTGGTACACTTCAAACCAAAACAAACAAAACAAAACAAAAAAAGTAATGTCCTAATGAACTATAAAAAAAAGGTTAAATTGTGTCATCTGGACCAGTTTTTTTAAGTGAGAAACTTTTCGTCCCCCATCCTGAGGACTTCCTCAGTCTATGGCC
Organism: Garcialebias charrua; assembly: GCA_038048925.1. Taxonomy (NCBI): domain Eukaryota; kingdom Metazoa; phylum Chordata; class Actinopteri; order Cyprinodontiformes; family Rivulidae; genus Garcialebias; species Garcialebias charrua. The sequence goes on from JBBPBX010038585.1 coordinate 12,806, forward strand.
TGCCCACCATATCTGTCCCAAAGGTAGCCTTCACTGCTGTGTTTCAAGCCAAGTGTTTAAAGCCTACTTTTGAGATTCCAACAGGAGGTTGGCTTGAAACACAGCAGTGAAGGCTACCCATGGGACAGATCTTGTTGACAGGCAGTAGACTGAGGAAGTCCTCTGGATGGGGGACAAAACATTTCTCACTTAAAGAAACTGGTCCAGATGACACAATTTAACCTTTTTTAATTGTTATCTACCGGGATGATTGAGCTTACAACCCTTTTTCTAATGGAACTGCTAACAAACATGCAACAGACTGACCAATCAGAACCAAACTTAAAGGTGCTATGTGTAACTTTCTGTAGAGCACAGAACTTAGAAATATTTTCAACAGGCAAAGCATTCTGATCCCTCCCCCTCAGAGCCATATATGGCTCTGCCCCCCTTGCTCTGCTGAAATTCAAATTCAAGCTCTGTTTTTATTGGCTGATTCAAATTCAAGCTCTGTTTTTATTGGCTGGTTACAAACTCTGTTTTTATTGGCTGGTTAACGGCGGGTCACTCTGTGTTTTTAGTGTTTTTATAAATGCTGATAGAGAAGCAAGGGGACTATAGTTTTTTTCAGAGATTACTTTGTCTAACACCAGTCTGTCAGTAGATAGTGACAGAGTGAAGAAATATGTTAAAAATATATTGTTAGAAAAGTTACAGACTGCACTACAAAGTTACATAGTGCAGCTTTAAGAAGACACCTAGAATTCAGTGTTTTTAGCATAAGGTCAAGAAAATGTGCTTCATCAAGGTTGAATACAAGCCTAAAAATGTGTCTTCAAACATTAAAATATGCCATCTTAATTAAGTACCTAAATTACAGTAATACAGATTTTTAAACAAATAGGCTTTAAATGTATAACATGCAGTCAAATGTAATGTATTTTACCTGGAGATAAGAATTTTGTCCCCAAAGAAGTTATTGGCTTTTATTTTTTTTCTAAATGTTAATGTTGAGTGTGCATGAACTAAAGCACTACTGTATATGATGCTTAACTGACTGCAATAAGTCCCTAATTCTTCTTCTTCTTCTTCTTCTTCTTCTTCTTCTTCTTCTTCTTCTTCTTCTTCTTTGCTTTTGCCAAATGCAGAGCTTTATTGCACAGCTTAATCAGAACTCCTGTGGAGTAGAGAGCTCTTTTTAGTAGAGATTCTTATATCCTGGGCGAGTGGTAATTATTGTAGCATAAATTAGGGTGATTGGAGAAGAGTACTGTATTTGGATGGGGACAGAGCACGGGAGGGGTCGGCAGAGGGAACGAATGAAAGACAGAGTTTGCCAGAGAGAAATCTTCAATGTCAAGCAATCATCATTTATTCTCACAGGATAATTAGTTTAATTATTGAACTGTTCAAAATCTTCACATTTTAATTTTGGTACAGGATACCCCCAGTGTCCCTATTGCTATTTAAACCGTTTGCTGAGTTAACTTTCAGAGATTGCATAAAGAGTGTGACTGTTTTTCTACTTATTATTATGTTTCGTCATGCAAGGTTGTATCAAATCAATACACTTGTCAATATAGTTAGGTCAATGTAAAGTCTGAAAACCAACCTATTTTTACAAAAATAGGTCTAGACCACACTTGCCACAGGTTACCTTTTCTTTAAAAAGCCACATCATTTTATAGTCCACTCTCTCAATTATTTTAGCTTTGAATTTACCCATTCACCTTGCATCCCTAGAGATTCCAGTGTCACCACAAGAATCTTGGGTAGCCTCTGATTGTACAGAGCTGTCAGAAGTCTTTGTCTGCTGCACTACTTTTTTTCTGTAGATTATCCGTTATCAATAAAAGTGTGACAGGAAAGTTCAGGGGGATTAAAATCACACAGCACCTGATAAAGGTACTCCCACCATCAAGCCATCTAGTTTTTGTATGAGAACATCTAAATTAAACCCAAACGTACAATGCTACAATGTAAAATAATTCAAGAAAATGTGTAAGCACTGTGTGAGTCTACTTATTATAACTTCCATATGTTCACATGGTGTGATAAAGGGAGTCACAGGCTGAATATGTTTACCAGTGCTTATGTGAAAAGCAGAAATTATCAAATGAAAGAAATACTTAACATGATGTGTTTAGTGACACAAGAGCAAATACAGAATAGTCTACATTTTCTCAGCTGTGTACCTAAAATGATTTTTTTGTGTCATACTTTCTTTTAAAATAATTCCAAGCCTTTTCTTTACAATAAGCAGCACAATAAACTTTTAATTAATCTGAATTCAATTTTGTATGACTGCTTTTCTTTTTTATTTTCTTTTTTTTTAAAACATGTTTCTTAATATTTCATTTTTTCATCCATTTTCATTGAAACCACACATTTTCTTAACACAATTTTCTTGTCCGGTTTATTAAAACATATGCATTTTTTTTCTTCATTTTCTATTTACTACAAGACACAATTCAGACGGCACCGGTGTTGGTCACCTGTGTCAGAGAAATGGTGACAAAGTCAACCAATAGCATTTTGGTTCAGCTGGTTTCTATGGTGCTGAGTTGGCAGGCCACAGATGAGTCCAAAGATTTCCTGCTCAAGCAAAATGTGCCAGAAAGCGTCCTGGCTAAAATACCGAAGGACTGGGACTTTAAAACGTTTGATGGAAGGGGAAAGAACAGTGCCACTAAGAGTATGCACAAAGTATTTGTCACATTTCATGAACATATTCATCAACAATCTAAGGCTGTTTTACAAACCTGGTATTTCTTTCTTTCTCCAGGTACCATAACCTTTGCAATTCAGGGATTGTCTTTTGTTTTCACCAACCTGCCTTTGGTTGTAGCATCCTTGCCTCTCTCCATTCGCTTCCTTTTTCAAGTAGCAGAAAAGCACCTCTCTCAGCATTCCCGACAGCTGCGTTCAATGGGCCTGCTGCTCTGGGCCCTGCTTGGCTGCTTGATTCAGGGCCTGGAGGATATAAACACTCTTGAGCAGATCAGTGGTCTGGCTCTGGATGGTGGGGCAAAGGACTGCCTCTCTCTGCTTGGGGAGTGCGTACAGGCTGCAGTGAGCATTCAGCAAAAGGTAAAGGCTATACTGACAAAAGTAGTGCAGTTGATTGCACATAGCTGCAGTGTCTTGTATGATTGATTCACTTGAATGATTTGATGTGCATCTTGTTTTTATTAATTCATCTTAATTACAACAGGGCGTTCCCAAACTTACAATGCACAAAGTACTTCAGGCTCTGGAGGAAAAAAGACCCAAGTGGATAAACATGCAGCTGCAAAAGGCTCGCAAGCTCTGCACAGACAGGTGAGCAGACCCCTGGTAGATTTTAACCATCCTGCTGCCCTTGGCTCAAAAGGAGCCACCGTTTTTAAACTGAGGCTTCATGGGTAATTTTGACCCAAAGGCAGTAGAAGCCTTAATAAGAAGTCTAGGCAAGGACTGTGCACTTTTATTTCTTATCTATCATCAATCTGTGCAAGATTTTGATTAAAGTGAATTGTGGTTTTAGTGAGAGCATTTTCATTGCAAAAATGCCTCTTCATGCAATCAGATTATTTCAGTTTTATGATTACTAACATATAGGTTGAGGGCTGACAGTCTGGCAAAGAATAAGGTTCAAACCAATCACCTTGACTGATGTTGTGTTTAGTTACTCGAGATTAAAAGAAGACTAAATAAATAACAAAACAAAAAACTTGCCTTTTTAATTGAGCATTCAATGGCTGATGTATGGTGTCATCAAGCTAATTTTTCATTTAAAGCTTTGAGTAAAATAAATGAATCTCCAGTGTGTGTTGTGGTAAGTGATGTGGTGGACATGTCATTTTACTGAGAGGTCTGAAGACTGGAATGATGGGAAATCTGCAATCATTTTAAGTTTATTACGACCTTAGGCTTTGTGTTGTGTAGCATGTTCCAAGAAATGGCATCTCTGGTTGCTCACTTCATCATAACAAACTCATGCATTCATACTCACGAAAAGTTGATTGAATTGTCTGACAGTGGGGGAAAAAAATGCAAACACTGACTAAGCAACAACCAGTTCTAGGAAGAGCTGCGTGTTACGGCAACAAGAAAAGAGATCAAGAGAACAGATGGGACAGTGGAAAGCTGGTGAGGGAGGGGTTGAGTGAAAAGTGAAAGAAGAGGATTATGAATCACCTGTCGGAGGCATTCAGTGGGATCATTACTATTCATTAAACTAACCTTCACAGGGAAGTGACGCCTGGCTTGTAAACAATCAGAGTACAGTGTCACACAGAGAGAGCCGTGGATTTAATAACTCCAAAAACAAGTGGCACTTTTTTTGTTTTGCTGGCATCACACATGCAAAGTAAAACATTTGACAAAGAACATTTGCCCCTTGTGTGAGCTTTCATCTGCTCTTTCATCTCACTTTCTCTTTTTCCTTTACCAACTGTAACCCTTGTCGCTGCGTCACCCACCTTGTCTTTGCAAAGTAATTTGTAGAGGAGAAGATTATTGTTCTCCATCATGGTGACCCTGGCTGAGCTGACGGGATGCATACACAGATGAAGATGAATGCAGTTATTCCTTGGCGGAGGTCTGCCTCTTTCAGGGCACATTGGCCCTAATGACATGATTGATAGGCTGTCCCAAATCCAGAGGGGCCCTCATTAATCACCCCACTGACTGAATCCAATCATCTGCTTCACCTGCACAGTGATGGACAGGAAAGGATACAGCGCAGGTGCTGACACGGATGCACAGCCACCATCGCCGACAACACTACCGCCAGGCAAAAGAATGAGGCGATGTGTATGGACAAGACGGGACTCCTCTTCTTTTTCACCCTCAATGTCAAACAGCCAATGGCTGGCTGACAGGCAACACAGCTTCTGCCATATTATAATTACAAAGAGGGGCAAGGGAAAAAGGAAGTGAGAGGGAACAATGACAGGAAGTGTACAGTATGTGAAGGAGAAGATTTGATGGAAGGTAGTGTGATACCCATCCATACAGAAAGGGCAGGGAATGATGTGGGCGTATGCCAGAGTTGGGGACTGTACATGCTTGAGAGCCTTGACACACAATTACACACACACACACGTACACACCTAAAAGTGCACACACAACAATCATTTTAGTGCTGTAGGATCCTCTGGTCAAAGTGTTCCAGGTATCTCATGAATTGAAATGAAAATGTTAAAAGTAGGTTTTGTGCTCTATTGAAGACTTTGCATGTATAAATTTAATTTTCACTCGTGCTTTTCTTGATTGAAGTAAGAAATCAAAGATGAGTTTCATCAATTTAAAGCTAATTTGTCCTCTGAAGTGAGCACTTTAACTGAAAGTAAAATAAAAATAAAAATGTTTATTTGAAAAGACAGAATTTGATTTTTTTGATGTAGCAAATGTCACTTTTTTTTGGTCCAAATTATTATCTTGACCACAAAATACCTTCTTCACATGAGCCTTTCTTCTTCTTGCTTTCTCTTTTATCACTGCATTTTCCCCCGACGTTCACTTTCACATATTTTTCTCTTCCCATCACTGTTTTTCTCTCAGCATATTTGAGCAAGGGGTAGAGAGAGAAGTTGCTGCAGCTGAACTGACTGAGCAGAAAATAGGCCTGATTCTGCTGGAGGTGTGCCACAAAGCAGGTGGCAGCCAGTACCTGAGGCAGATCTATCACATCATCCAAGGCAATGAGGTAGGGAAGCACTCGCTCTCCCCAGCAATTAGGTGGCTGCTGGCCTGAGGCCGCAGGCTGTTCAGAAGGGGAAGATGGAGGTAAGGGGGCTATGGCTTGTGTGCAGTCTGCTGGCTTTGATCTTCTCATGTGCAGGTGACCTCAAGGGTGCAAACCTTTAGTGAGTTCTCAGTGTAGAAGAGATTTAGTCACATAGACTTGTAAGACTCAGTATAAAGCACAAAGTTTTTCTTTTTTGCATGGACCGGTAACTTAAGAGTTAACAGTTTTAGCTGAATTAAGTTCAAACGTTACATGAAGTATAGCTGTTCTCCTAAAAACGTTGAGCTTTGTTTGAGCTAGTAATATGCATGGTAAATACGTAGAAAAAAAAAAATCTGTACTTCATCATGAGAATGTGGGAGACAATACAACTGACATCCTGTGGGGAAAAAAAAATTTCTTAACATAGTACAGCATAAATATGAGAAAGTTTAGAAATGTAGTGTTGTTATTGAATTTTACTGTAAGAAACAATACAAACGTGTTCTAAATGGCCATGAAGTAGTGCTCCAAAATATAAATGAAGTTAAGACAATTGTTAAAACAATTTTTTTTTTGTAAAATCGGTTTCTCATGCAAGTATCAGCCGATTTCCCAAAATTAAATGGTAAATGGTAAATGGAGCTTATTTATATAGCACTTTCCAGCCCCCTGTGAGGAGCCCCAAAGCGCTTTACAATACCAACCATCCACCCATTCATTCAGACATTCATACACCGGTAGTGGTAGCCTGCCTTGCAAGGCGCCATCCAGACCTACCGGGAGCAATTTAGGGTTAAGTGTCTTGCCCAGGGACACAACGACACATGGTGGGCGGATGCGGGATTCGAACCTCCAACCTTCCGATCGGGGGTCGACTGCCATTACCACTACACCACGGCCGCCCTCGCCAAAATTAAGGAAATGGAGTGATAAATCGGCCAACCGATTTATTGGTGCACCCCTAATTAAGACGTGTTTCTATTCTAAATAGTCAAAATAACAGCCTTATGCATTGATACATACATACATACATAGCTACATGCAGACAGACACGTGTGAACACACATACAAACACACATATTTCTTTCCTACCCTAAGTTTGTCTATCAGGTCACAGCAGAGTTTCACAAACATAAACCAGGGTCATATTATGCACTATTTAATTTAATTCATATCAGTATACAGGTGGTCCCCGACTTACGAGCGAGTTCCGTTACAACGAGTATCTTGTAAGATGAAAAACTCGTAAGTCCAACAACGCACGTGCTATCTCGTAAAACCGGAACAGCGCTCGTAAATAGGAAAAAAGACGCTAACGCTGCGGTGCACACCCGTGCACTGCAGCTGTACTTTAAAAAAGTTAGTTTCATCACAGAAACAGCATACTATACTGCACAGTACAAAACAGATAAATAAAAATATAATTTCTTACTTTGAGCTGATCAAGCTTGTCTCGTCTGTTAGCACGTCCAAGCACGTCGGGGCTCCATACATTCTGCTGCTCTAACGCGGTCCAAACTGTTTAGAGGAAGGACTGTTAGCTTGTTAAGTCCATACATTTGAAGCCATAAAAGGAGTTTACTTTAATAAACTTACCGAAAGCCGTTTCTCCGCAGTGTTCGTTCATCCAAAACAAGCTGACCGCGTGAGCTGTTTGTTGTTAGCCACCGCCATTAGGCCTGCACTATTAGCGCCATGCTAACGCTAGCGCCATGTTAGCGAGTCCATCCACCCAAAAAAGGCTGTCGGAGCTGCTTCTCCACGTTAGCTGAATGTCCATCCAACATCTTAGCACTTTGAGATTTTTACTAATGAAAAGTGCATTATAAATTAAATTCATTATTATTATTATTATCTTAGGCTGCTAGGCGGACATCGAGGCGAGCTCCCGGCCGCCGGTTCGGTCTGGTTCTGGTGGGGGTCCGCTTAGCATTTAGCCTAGCCTTAGCTTAGCCAATGAGCTAATGTTGTCGCACGGCACTTTTTAAGAGCGATCGCGGAGGATCGCGGCGGTTGCTCCACAACAGACACATCCACAAAGTTCACAGAGAGTTTCCAGCTCATTTATCCGTATGAGGCAACCTCTGATCGCACGCACGGTCCTAAAAAGCCAGCAGCTCCCACCCAGCATGTCCGCCAGCTCCCGGTCCCGGCATGTCGGCTTGGTAGCTCCACTCGTTGCCTGTAAGGCGGCAGGGCAGTGGGAGCACCGCTTAGGTCCGCTCGTTATATTTCAGGCGGGGGGAATTTGGGAGAGATCGCTAATACAGTACAGAGTACACTAAAAATTGAAATAAAACATAAAAATAACAATTATACTTTATTTATAAAGCCATTTAAAACGACCACAGCTGCAACAAAGTGCTGTACACATGAAATTAAGAACATTTAAACACCAAAAAAAAAAAAAAATTATGTCATATTTTTATTAATTATGATAATCTCGAAAAGTCGGATCCTCGTAAGTCCATACGCTCGTAAGTCGGGGACCACCTGTATCAGGTTGTGATTGTAACTCAGCATATCTGCTTAAAAAAGGGTCATGGCAAGAATATGCTGGTCAGGGACAGACAAAGTGGCTGGTTAAATGTAGAGACTGGTAGTTCAGAGGCCATATCAATTCCCATCTGTCCATCCATTATCTTCCGCTTGTTCTGAAGTCGGGTCACGGGGGCAGCAGCTTGAGTAGGGAGGCCCAGACATCTCGTTCCACAGCCACCTCTTCCAGCTCTGAGGATTCCAAGGCATTCTCAGGCCAACCGAGAGACATAGTCTCTCCAGCATTTCCTGGGTCTTCCTTGGGGTTTCATCCCAGTAAGGCATGCCTGAAGCACTTCCCTAGGGAGGTGTCCAGGGGATGCCTGAACCACCTCAACTGGCTCCTCTTGATGTGGAATAGGAGCGGTTCTACTCGGTCTCTCCTGGATAACTGAACTTCTCACCCTATCTCTAAGGGAGAGTCCAACTACCCTGCAGAGGAAACACATTTCAACAGCTTGTACCCATGCTCTCATTCTTTCGGTCACTACCCAAAGCACATGACCATAGCTGAGGGTAGGAACGTAGACTGACCCGTAAACAAAAAGCATTGCCTTACAGCTCAGCTACCTCTTTACCACAATGGTCTGTTATCCAGAATCCACAATACTGCATATATTGCACCAATCCATTTTCCAATCCCATGCTTCTTTGTTGAACAAAATCCCAAGATACTTGAACTTCTCCACTGGAGGCAGAACCTCACCCTCGACCTGAAGAGAGCAATCCACCCACTTCCAGTTGAGGACCATGGCCTCAGATTTGGAGGTTTTGATTTTCATCCCAGCCGCTTCACACTCTGCGGCGAACCGCTCCAGTGAGTGCGAAAGATCACAGCATGATGACGCCAACAGGACCACATCATCCGCAAAGAGCAGAGATGGAAGCCTGAGGCCACAGAACCAGAATCCCTCCGCCCCATGGCTGCACCAAGAAATTCTGTCCATAAAAGTTATGAACAGAATCAGTGACAACGGGAAGCCCTGGTGGAGTCCAACTACCACCCTGAAGAAGACATACTTACTACCGGCAATGCAAACCAAACTCTCGCATCACTTGTAAAGGGACCGAACAGCCCGTAACAACGGGCCCCCAGTCCCATATTCATAGAGCACCCCCCACAGTGTACCCAGAGGAACACGGTCAAATGTCTTCTCCAAGTCAACAAAACACATGTGGACAGGTTGGGCAAACTCCCATGACCCCTCGAGGACCCTGATCAAGTGTTCCACGGCCAGGATGGAACCTGCATTGTTCCTCCTGGGTCTGAGGTTCAACCATATCAATTTGACAGATGGAAATAGAGTGAATTCACAACAGGCTTCATTCAACCTTTATTTATACAGATTAGTCTCATTGAGTCACAAGGACTCGTTTACAAGAGAGACCTGTTTTAAACAAAGAATACAGATGAGGTACAGACAACAACAGACAATCATTTAAAATGAAAAGTAATAAAATATATACCCTGATGCATGCTCAATAATCCAGGTAGAAAAATCTAAAAAAGCTACGGTAAGTCTGGTCCTCTGGACATTCAAAAAAAACAAAACAAAGCAAAAAATAAATAAAAAAATTGTAGAAACGTTTCGTCTTTCGTCCAAAAGAGTTCCTCAGTCTGAGTTGCTGCATTCAGCTCAGTCTTATAAATAGCACCCTCTCACAGTGAGTAGCCAGTTGGCTGATGACAGCTGAAACCAGCTGCTCACATGATCAAGGAGGACCATCAGCCTAAAGATGGATCATTAGCACCCTGATGGTTGTTTGCTATTCACAGAGGGCTGAGCGATACTAGCAATAACAGCATTGTAAGAGGGGGACAGTTGAACCCGGAGGCCTCCACCTCTGTTTAATGATGGGTGGTTTCTTTTCACAAAGATGGCCTCCTTTACTCCTCTCTCAAACCATTGTTCCTCTCTATCAAGGATGTGAACATCTTCATCCCTGAAAGAGTGACCGCTGGCCTGGAGATGAGTGTAGACCGCAGAGTCCTGACCTGATGATGTTGATCTTCTGTGCTGGGCCATCCTTTTGGCCAGTGGCTGTTTAGTTTCCCCGAATATAAGACTGATCACAGCCCTCCTGACACTGAACAGCATACACAATATTACTCTGTTTGTGCCGGGGGACTGGATCTTTGGGATGAACCAGTCTTTGCCGTAATGTATTTTGGGGTTTAAAAGCCACTGGGACGTTGTGTTTAGAAAATAAACGTCTCAATGTCTCTGAAACTCCCACAACATATGGAATGGCCACTGGTCTGGGTCTGGATTCCTTCTTTTCACCTGATGGCTGGAGCCCTGTTTGGGTTTCTTCTCTGCTTTCAGGAAGGCCCAGTTAGGATATCCACATTGCTCTAGAGCAGGGGTCCCCAAATATTTTCCTGTGAGGGCCACATAACTTTTCCCTTCTCTGGTGGGGGGCCGGAGTCAGTTTGTAACAGGAAAAAGTGTGACGATTGCAGGAGTGCCTAAATGTAAAAATGTATTGTTTTCCAGAAAGCACAATCAAATAACCCTCTCTGGGTTCTTCACAGAACAAAAGTCAGGAGATAAATAATAACACTACATATATTAATAAAATAAATAATAACCAAATAACCCTCTCTGGGTTCTTCACAGAAAAAAATCCAGGAAATACAGTAAACACTATTTATTATTATTCTTTGTGACGGATTCATAGTGTTGCCGCAGATTGTATTCTTTGAATACCGCCACCGCCTCTTTACAGATGAGACAGACAGCCTTTTCTTTGCATTGAACAAAAAAATAATTGTTTGTCCACTGCAGCTTAAATGCCCTGCATTCTGAATCCATTTTTCTCTTACCTAATATTTTCACCATTATTCTGTTCTGTCTTTGAGAGGGGCGGGTTTAGGATTTTTTTTCTGGGGGTTACCTGATAGGGGCACAGGCCGCAGAAGGGTGGAACAGAATGCCACGTTTTGGATGTGTCAGCGTTTTTCCCCAAACGCTGACACAATAAATTAAATGTGGAACAATAGTTCAAAATAGTTCATAACTAAGGAACATTTTATTGCAAAAGTCCAACTTTATTATCAAATACAAGTACTGGTACACATGTGAAAAAAAATCTAAATGCTCTCTGGTATTGTACTGGGGGCCGGACCAAATGTGGAGGCGGGCCGTAGTTTGGGGACCACTGCTCTAGAGCCTGTCTTGTGTGGGATATTTCCTTCTGCCTGTCTCATGAGTTAGTGGGGACACTGTCTGCTCTTTGGTAAAGAGTCCTGATGACTCTTAACTTGTGCTCCAGTGGGTGATGGGAGTCAAACTGTAAATACTGGTCTGTGTGGGTGGGTTTGTGGTACACCTCAGTTTGCAAATGTCCTCCATCAGAAACTGAGACCTCGCAGTTCAAGAAAACTAACCTGCCATCTATTACATCTTCTCGTGTGAACTTGATGTATTTATCCACAGAGTTGATGTGATCAGAGAAATGTTGGACATCCTGAGATTTAATTTTAACCCAGGTGTCATCATCATACCTGAACCAATGACTTGGTGGTGTCCCTGAATCAATCAATCAATCAATCAATCAATCACCTCTATTTAACCAGGTAGAGCCCGTTGAGATCGAGATCTCTTTTACAAGGGTGACCTGGTCAAGTGGTCAGCAGCACACGTCACATTGGCAATAGGCATTTGCACTTATCAAAAGAAAATAAAGAAAACTACAATCACAGTAAACAGATGTTGACAGTTCAAAACCAACAGGATATGACAGATTTCTATATACATTATATACAAAACAAGCAGACAGACCTCGGTTGGGTAAATAAAGTTTAAAAAATCAACAATGACATGTATATTGGATAAGAAAAGGATGACAGTGCTCTCTTTTCTACCTCCTCCATGTACAGGCTGGCAACAATAGGAGAGTCTGGAGACCCCATAGCACACCCATGTTTCTGCCTATAATATTGCTCCCCATATGTGAAGTAGGTTGACTGCAGGCACAGTTTCAAGAGTTGACACAGTTGCTCTATGGAAAGTGTGGTCCTGCTGTTCAGAGTGGTGTCTGATTTTAACCTTAAACTGAGAAATGTGGATATCCTAACTGAGCCTTCCTGAAAGCATCGAAGAAACCCAAACAGGACTCCAGCCAGCCATCAAGTGAAAAGGAGGAACCCAGGCCCAGACCAGTGGTCATTCTGTATGTTGCGGGCGTTTCAGAGAAATTGAGAGGTTTATTTTCTAAACATAACGTCCCAGTGGCTTTTAAACCCCAAAATACTTTACAGCCAAGGCTGGTTCATCCCAAAGATCTAGTCCCCTGGCACAATCAGAGTCAGAGAATCTTTATTGTCATTTGCACCGCATGTGGTACATGTGATGAAATGAGATTATGTACACAGGGTCCCAGTTACATTCAACAACAAAATGTAAGAGAAAAACAGTAATAACATCTAGGATTAACGAAGAAAAACATCAACTAGAAATACACTAAGCACTAATGTAATAGAAAAACAAAATCATTACAAACAGACAGCCGCACGTTTGTAATGATTTTGTTTTTTCTATTACATTAGTGCTTAGTGTATTTCTAATATTGTATATGCTGTTCAGTGTCAGGAGTGTCAGATTTGTAGACATACAGGAGTATTTTGAACTGGATTTGAAGAACCGGTAGCGAGTGCAGGGAGGCCAAGACTGCTGTAATGTGCTCTCTTTTGCCCGTACTGGTTAAAAATCGGGTTGTAGCATTCTGGACCCGTTGTAGTCATGCAATGGTGGTCTGACTGATACCAAACAGGAGTGAATTGCAGTAATCAAGCCTAGATGTAATGAATGCATGTATTACTGTCTCCAGGTTATTTTTGGACAATATGGGCTTCAGCTTAGACAGCCGCCTCAGCTGGAAAAAACAGGATTTAACGATCATGTTTACATGACTGCTGAGTTTCATGGAATGATCCATTATCACTCCCAGATTTGGGACTCTTTGTTTTTCAGACAGGGCTAGAGCGGAAAGGTCAATGCAGTGGTTCGTGATCGTGTCGTTGGGAGGGAACAACATGACTTCAGACTTCTTTTCATTGAAACTTAAGAAATTTAAAGCCAGCCAGTCCCTGATGTCAGCCAGGCAGTTGAGACTGAGTCATGACTGAGCTGAATACAGCACTTCAGACTGAAGAAGTCTTTTGGATGAAAGATGAAATGTTTCTACAATTTTTTTGTTTTGTTTTGTTTTTTGAATGTCCAGAGGACCAGACTTAACTTTTTTAGATAGTTAACTTTCATTTCTTCTAGTTTTAGTTTGCCACCCTTTATCTTTGCAGACTACATATTTTTAAGTTATATTATTCTGCCATTATATTTTTCATTTCCTTTTACATCTTTGATGCAGGAACTCTTGATGTCTCGGCTCAGTGGAAGCACAGAGCTTTCAAAGAAACCTCATCTCTTGGTGAACTTTAATGTTGGTCCTGAGAATGCTGCTCACACTGACTGTTTCAACCCATTTCTTCAATTCAGCCACATTGGCAAGAAGAAGCTGAATCAGGTTTGTTGTGCCTTGTTAGGTAAACATTATAATTTGTTTTGACAAAATACTTTTTATAAATAATTCTGCTGGCTGTATGAATTTTCATCTAGTCTACTATTAATAATTAAAAAAAAAATATTTAAGTAAATGTGAGTTTTAAGTTTTCAGACTTTGCAAAGTGCAGGTGTACTTGTCACATGTAGATGTAGTGTCATTTTGAACTGAACCAAGGCCAGATGCTTAATGTTGAAGGTGAAAAGCTGCTTGTGTCCCGCATGAACTGGGTACTATAAAAGTCTCTGAAGCTGTCAGGTCTTTCTGGGGCTTGGCTTTTGTGTTTCCCAAAGGTTGTTACCTTTTCCAATCAATCAATCAATCAATCAATCACCTTTATTTAACCAGGTAGAGCCCATTGAGATCGAGATCTCTTTTACAAGGGTGACCTGGTCAAGTGGTCAGCAGCACACGTCACATTGGCAATAGGCATTTGCACTTATCAAAAAGAAAATAAAGAAAACTACAATCACAGTAAACAGATGTTGACAGTTCAAAACCAACAGGATATGACAGATTTCTATATACATTATATACAAAACAAGCAGACAAAAAAAACAACAATGACATGTATATTGGATAAGTAGTGGTTAGAAACATCTGCAATGGTCAAGTTTCTTGATGACATTTTCTACTACGGTTGACATAAAGGATCCAGGAGAGATGAATGTTGATAGTTTCAGATCTTTCTGTAAGTTGTTCCAGGCTGAGGGGACGGCGAAGCTGAACGCTCTTTTTCCTAGTTCAGTTCTGACAGGAGGAACTGACAGGAGGACTAAATCGTTAGAGCGCAGGGAGTAATGACTGTGTGATGTTTGTATTAAGGAGGTGAGGTATGACGGGACCAGGTTTAGGAGGGTCTTGTAGATGAAGGATATCCAGTGAGTGTATCTGCGAGTGCTGAGAGATGACCAGCCAGATTTTACGTAAAGCTCACAGTGATGAGTGCGATAACTGGAGTCAGTAATGAACCGAAGGGCACCGTGGTAAATGGAGTCTAAGGACTGTAGGTATTTTGATGCAGCACTCATGTACAGCACGTCACCATAATCTAGTATTGGCATGAATGTTGCAGCTACTAATGTTCTCCTGGCTTTCCAAGTGTGGGGCTTGGATGGCAAAGAAGAAAAGAATGCTGAAAAAGTGTAAAGATGAGAGACATTTCTTTTCTTGAAAAAATAAGTAATGTTAAAGGAGAGTGCCGTGTAAAAGTGCTTTTCTTTGGAGCTTTGAACCACATTCTCTTACTGCTAACCTATCCTCAGGAGTGTCACCGTGATTTTCAGTTATTTTTATCTCTTATGAAGGTATTAGGTCTAGTTACAAGTAGCTTAAGTTCACCATCTCTGTTCTGTCAAAATATATACCAATGATCTCACACAAAACAATAGTAATACATTTTTTTCTTTTAACATAGGCTTTAAACAAATACATTGGATGCATTATATGTTTGGTCTGTTGGGGCCATGTTTGTTGCTTTTGTTTTTAACGAACAGTCATCTTAAGCCCAAGGTTTGGCCCATTTTAAGCTTATTGACTGAGGTTGCATAGCTTTGCATAGAAATACCCTATTAAGAGAATGATTAAAATGCCTTCTCTGTTTCAGGTGCCAGTGTTGTTTGTCAAATAAGACAGAAGGAGGGGGGAAAAGTTACACTCATCAATCAAACATGAGGAGGAAAAAAAAAACTTAATTATCGGATGGATGGATGGATGGATGGATGGATGGATGGATGGGTGGATGGATGGATGGATGGATGGATGGATGGATCTTCTTTGGTCACATAACCTGGAGTTGAATGTTAAATTTAAACAATCAAAGTAACACGTTTCATTTTCTTTCCCAATATGGTAATAGTCTGTAGTGTGTTAGTCTATGTAATGCTTGTTTGTGTATCTAAGAAAAACAGATCAAAAGAAATGGGGAGAAAAGGAGGGTGGGGAGGCGGGTGGCAGGTTGCCATGGAAGATGGAAAGAAAAAATACATAGCAAGAAGAGTAACGACTCACTCCAAAATTTGATTTATCTTTCTATAAATGATGGCTACATCCCCCCAAATGGTTTTATAAATTAATTGCTGTCTTATTGGAATAAAAACCTTCTTGTGCAGACATGATTGATCGCCTGATGTCATGGCCTACGCTAGCGAACCCCCTCCTCCTTTGTTAGTGGGTCCCAGCTGGAGCGGTAATGCACTGATGGTATTAACCTTGATTAATAACTAACAATACGCTTTCCTCATGCATCAACAGAGTGCCGTGGTCGACTGGCCGTGGGACTGGCCGAGGCTGCTGCCAGCCTATGAGGGCATGAGTCGGGTCACCTTCAGGAGTCTGATGGCCAACAGGTAAAACTTTTCATTTGTTACAGACACGCACATGTGTCTTTTGTTTTATTTCTGCTGTCATCTTGGGCAGGGAAAAAAAAAGCCTCTAAACTCACATGGATGAAAAGACAGCTGCTCCATGTTTTTCTATTTTGGTTTCCAAAATAGTGGTGGACATTTTTGTAACAACTTCTGTTTTCTGTTACTTTCTTCTTCTGTAAATTCATTATGCTAAATTTAGATAAAAATGTTATGATTATGTAAGTCAGCTTTTTATTGACATTATTATTCATTTAACAGACGGTATGACTGATACTGAAAATGTCTTACACTTGATTTTTCAGAAAAAAATTATATGTGCTGAACTCCTAGGTATCAAAATGCATTCATAAAATTTATTTCAACAAAGTTTTTTTTGTTGTTGTTGGTTAGTTCTAAACATAATACAATCAAAAAAATATATTATATTTCTGACATCTAAAAAAGTTAAGTCTGGTCCTCTGGACATTCAAAAAGCAAAAGCAAAAGAAAAACCAAAGCAAAAAAAAAATTTGTAGAAACGTTTCATCTTTCATCTGTAAGACTTCTTCAGTCTGAGGTGCTGTATTCAGCCTAGTCTTATAAATAGCACCTTCTCATAGTGGATCAATCAGTTTGCAGCTGACACCCAAAACCAGCTGCTCACATGATTACATTGTAGCTGGTTCTGGCTGTCAGCAGCAAACTGGCTGATCCACTATGAGAAGGTGCTATTTATAAGACTGAGCTGAATACAGCACCTCAGACTGAAAAAGTCTTTCGGACAAAAGACGAAACGTTTCTACAATTTTTGTGTTTGTTTGTTTTGCTTTGCTTTTTGAATGTCCAGAGGACCAGACTTAACTTTTTATATTTTTCTACCTGGATTATTGAGCATGCATCAGGATATATTTCTGACAATTTGTCCTTAATATAAAGTGACACCTCCTTCAGACAACAACCTGTTCATCCATGAAAGAGGTAAAACTTTTCCTTAGATGCTCGTCATCGCTTCTATCCAGGTCATGTGCCGGCTGAACATTAAGGAGCGGACTCACTCTCAAGGGTTTTGAAATAGAACTCAACTTGGCCGTGTGATGTCCGTTTCTACTTTTAATACGTTTAGTGATTTTTTCCCCCTGTAATTTGACTTTGTTCTGTGTTAAAAGCCTAAATTATAATTATGAATACAATTGAACTGATTTAACAGAAAATACGTGTTTAGTTAAATGCATTTTAAGGTTCCTGTTATGCCAGTCATTGGATATTTTGAGACTTCAGGACAGATTTGACAGTTCTTAATGGTGAATAAAGACTGGCCAGCTCAGATCGCTTAGTCACCTGAAGCCTTTTGCCCAAGACCACCTCTT
>JBBPBX010038586.1:0-30315 GCA_038048925.1 Garcialebias charrua
TGACCAATGTTGGTCCATCAGTTGACCTCAGGTCATGTGACCTGTGTCGGTCCGTCAGTTGACTTCAGGTCATGTGACCTGTGTCGGTCCGTCACTTGACCTCAGGTCATGTGACCTGTGTCGTCTGTCAGTTGACCTCATGTGGTGTGACCTGTGTCGGTCCGTCAGTCGACCTCAGGTCATGTGACCTGTGTCGGTCCGTCAGTTGACTTCATGCCATGTGACCTGTGTCATTGTGTCAGTTGACCTCAGGTCATGTGACCTGTGTTAGTACGTCAGTTGACCTCATGCTGTGTGACCTGTGTCGGGTCCGTCAGTTGACCTCAGGTCTAGTGACCTATGTCGGTCCATCAGTTGACCTCAGGTCATGTGACCTGTGTCGGTCCGTCAGTTGACTTCATGTCGTGTGACCTGTGTCGTTTTGTCAGTTGACCTCAGGTCATGTGACCTGTGTTGGTCCTTCACTTGACCTCAGGTCATGTGACCTGTGTCGGTCCGTCAGTTGACCTCATGCCATGTGACCTATGTCGGTACGTCAGTTGACCTCAGGTCATGTGACCTATGTCGGTCTGTCAGTTGACCTCATGTCATGTGACCTGTCGGTCCGTCAGTTGACTTCATGTCGTGTGACCTATGTTGGTCTGTCACTTGACCTCAGGTCATGTGACCTGTGTTGGTCAGTCAGTTGACCTCAGGTCATGTGACCTATGTTGGTCCGTCAGTTGACCTCATGTCATGTGACCTGTGTCGGTCCGTCAG
Organism: Garcialebias charrua; assembly: GCA_038048925.1. Lineage (NCBI taxonomy): Eukaryota > Metazoa > Chordata > Actinopteri > Cyprinodontiformes > Rivulidae > Garcialebias > Garcialebias charrua. Next base: position 760 of record JBBPBX010038586.1, read on the forward strand.
TTGACCTCATGTCGTGTGACCTGTGTCGGTCCATCAGTTGACTTCATGTCGTGTGACCTATGTCGGTCCGTCAGTTGACCTTAGGTCATGTGACCTGTGTCGGTCTGTCAGTTGACCTTAGGTCATGTGACCTGTGTCGGTCCGTCAGTTGACCTCTGGTCATGTGACCTATGTCGGTCCATCAGTTGACCTCAGGTCATGTGACCTGTGTCGGTCCGTCAGTTGACTTCATGTCATGTGACCTATGTCGTTTTGTCAGTTGACCTCAGGTCATGTGACCTATGTTGGTCCGTCACTTGACCTCAGGTCATGTGACCTGTGTCGGTCCGTCAGTTGACCTCATGCCATGTGACCTATGTCGGTACGTCAATTGACCTCATGTTGTGTGACCTGTGTCGTTTTGTCAGTTGACCTCAGGTCATGTGACCTGTGTTGGTCCGTCACTTGACCTCAGGTCATGTGACCTGTGTCGGTCCGTCACTTGACCTCATGTCATGTGACCTGTGTCGGTCCGTCAGTTGACTTCATGTCGTGTGACCTGTGTTGGTCCGTCACTTGACCTCAGGTCATGTGACCTGTGTTGGTCCGTCAGTTGACTTTAGGTCATGTGACCTGTGTCGGTCCGTTAGTTGACCTCATGTCATATGACCTGTGTCGGTCCGTCAGTTGACCTCATGTCGTGTGACTTGTATCGGTCCGTCAGTTGACCTCAGGTCATGTGACCTATGTCGATCCGTCAGTTGACTTCATGTCATGTGACCTGTGTCGTTTTGTCATTTGACCTCAGGTCATGTGACCTATGTTGGTCCGTCACTTGACCTCAGGTCATGTGACCTGTGACAGTCCGTCAGTTGACCTCATGCCATGTGACCTATGTCGGTACGTCAATTGACCTCATGTTGTGTGACCTGTGTCGTTTTGCCAGTTGACCTTAGGTCATGTGACCTGTGTTGGTCTGTCACTTGACCTTAGGTCATGTGACCTGTGTCGGTCCATCAGTTGACCTCATGTCATGTGACCTATGTCGGTCCGTCAGTTGACTTCATGTCGTGTGACCTGTGTTGGTCAGTCACTTGACCTTAGGTCATGTGACCTGTGTTGGTCTGTCAGTTGACTTCAGGTCATGTGACCCATGTCGGTCTGTCAGTTGACCTCATGTCATGTGACCTGTGTCGGCCCGTCAGTTGACCTCATGTCGTGTGACCTGTGTTGTTCCATTTGTTTACTTCATGTCGTGTGACCTATGTCGGTCCGTCAGTTGACCTCAGGTCATGTGACCTGTATCGGTCCGTCAGTTGACCCCAGGTCATGTGACCTGTGTCGGTCCATCATTTGATCTCATGTCATGTGACCTATGTCAGTCCGTCAGTTGACTTCATGTCATGTGACCTGTGTCGGTCCGTCAGGTGACCGACAACAATAGGTCAAGCATGTTGTAGAACACAGCAATGGGCCACCTGCATGTGCCGGCACGCACCGTATATACATGGGCCAAGGACAAGGAGGGACAGTAATTGTAAGCAAAATAATTTATTTGACAGAACATCAGGGTTACAGGATAATCAGCACAGCAAAATAAGATAATTTTATGCATAAAATTGTTCTGGAGCAGACAAAGCTTTCCGTTCAGTGGAGGTCCCAAAATGTTCAACTGTGAGATAACTTCAGTGTCTGTTATGTGTGAATTCAGGTCAGGGCCTCTCTTCTGACTAAAGGGGGAAGTGCAAGCAGAGTCTAATGGTACGTCCACACCTAAACAGTGTTTCAACTTCCAAAAAGCTCGTCACGCACGCAAGTGGACGCACTGGACCCACAGTGGTGTCCAGACCAGAAACGCAAAGCTTCGGCGGTGTGGCGGCGGAGGGGAGGAGGAGCTTACCGGTATACAGAGTTCCTCATTGCACTCCACCAGGCAAGGAGCTTTTTATTTCTGTCTCTGTAGAGCAGACTTGATTGGTCGTGAAGGACTTGTCGCAAACACACAGCTACAAGGAGTTTCTCTCATGACTTTGTGGGTTTTTTCTGTGTCCCACAAACAATACGTCACATAGTTGCGTAATATCCCCGTCCCCTCGTTTCTGCATCACATAGGGACTCTCCCCCTCTCTTCTCCCCCCGACTCTCCCTGATCAACCAATCAGGGAGAGTTGAACGGTGTTTGAACGGAGAAATCTTCAACATGTTCAAGGCGTGCTTTGGAGGCTGACGCGGGTTCACGTGCACGGAAAAACGCTTTCCAGCACGCTCAACACGCACGTGACGTGACGCCCGATGCCAATACGCGCATGGAGGCGCGTCCCCCATTGACTTTGCATGTAAACTAGAGGCTCCTGCAGTTGAAACGTTGCTAGGTGTGGACGTACCATTACTTACCTGGTGGAAACATTGGAATGCAGTCTGGTGTGGTAGGGGTGTCTTGAGTTGTGTGCACGCATATTTATAACAAAAGGCAATTAATGGCCCACTAATGGTTGAGGAGAAGGAGGGGGCTTCAAGATCCTAAGGATCTTGAAAATTCAGTCATTCTAGTGTTAAAAAAAGCCTTCCTGTCTTCCACTCTGTGTCCGGTCATTGTTCTGTTCACACAGACAATTCAGTCCTCTCCTCACTACTCTGATGTCCTCATCTGTTTCTGCTCTAGTTTGCCAGAGTGAGTTTTTTGCTACCCTGACAGCTTCTTGTTTTGTTGTTTAAAATAAATTATTATTATTTTAAAACTCCTGCCTCGTTCACTCGCCTGCACGTGGATCTAACACCAGAGGAACTTCACAGAATGACCGGACCAGACCTAGCAGGTTTTGTGAACAGCACAGAGCGTTTCTCCGAATGGGACCTACTCCACCAGGTAACCCATAAATATATTGACACTGTGGCCACTTCCTATGATCTACAGGAGAGGTTGGTGGCCAGTGATGACTTTAAAGAGGTGTTTACCCGGTTGGAGATCGTAGGTGATGACCCATGGCTGATTGGACTTTTTGCTGAAGCCTGGACCGAGAGATAAAGGTCACACTCTCGTCTCCTGCAAGCCATTACCCTGCCCTTGGTACCAGCCACTGTAGTCTCGCCCTCGGATCCGGAGCCATCTTGCTCAGTGGGTGTCAACAGTGTCCCATTTGCCGGCCTTGCTCCTCGCCGTCGCAGAAGGAGAGGTCTACGTGGGACCCAAGCCCTTTCTCCACCCGCTCCGGTTCTTCAGGTCTCGCTGCCCGCTCCGGCTCATCTGGTCTCGCCGCCTGAAGACCACGACGCTTCGGCTTCTGCAGACCACAACGCTTTGGCTGCTGCAGACCACGATGCTTCGGCTACTGCAGACCACGACGCTTTGGCTGCTGCAGACCACGATGCTTTGGCTGCTATAGACCACAACGCTTTGGCTGCTGCAGACCACGACCCTCCGGCTGCAGAGACCGATGACGACCCTTCGGCTGCAGAGACCGATGACGACCCTTCGGCTGCAGAGACCGATGACAACCCTTCGGCTGCAGAGACCGATGATGGCTCATCGGCTGTAGACCATGGCTCATCGGCTGCAGACCACGGCTCATCGACTGCAGACCACGACTCCTCGACGGCTGTAAACGACTCCTCGCATAAAGACATCTCGACGGCCGACTTGCCGACTGCAGATGTCTCATCGACTTACTCGCCGACTGCAGACGTCTCATCGTCTGATGTCTCGTCGACTGCAGACGTCTCATCGCCTGATGTCTCGTCGACTGCAGACGTCTTGACGCCGGACTCGTCGACTACAGACGTCTCGATGTCGGACTCGTCGACTGCAGATGTCTCGACGCCCGACTCGCTAACTGCAGACGTCACGACGCCGGACTTGCCGACGTCTCAACGTCAAACTCACCGACTACAGACGTCTCGACGCCAGACCGCCGACTGCAGACGTCTCGACGCCAGACTCGCCGACTGAAGCAGACGGCTCGACGGTGGACTCGCCAACTGAAGACGTCTCATTGCCCATCTCGGCGCCCAACGATGTCTCATCGCCTGTCTCTGCGCCCAACCACGTCTCATCGCCCGTCTCTGCGCCCAAAGATGTCTCATCGCCCGTCTCAGTGTCCAAAGACGTCTCATCGCCCGTCTCGGCGCCCAAAGACGTCTCATCGCCCGTCTCGGCTCCCAACGACGTCTCATCGCCCGTCTCGGCACCCAACGACATCTCATTGCCCGTCTCGACGCCCAACGACGTCTCATCGCCCGTCTCGATGCCCAACGATGTCTTATCGCCCGTCTCGGCGCCTGTCTCTGCGCCTAACGACGTCTCATCGCCCGTCTCGGCCCCCAACAACATCTCATCGCCCGTCTCTGCGCCCAACGACGTCTCAACGCCCGTCTCGGCGCCCAACGACATCTCATCGCCCGTCTCGGCGCCCAACGACGTCTTCTCGACGGCGCCCATTGACATCTCCTTGACGACGCCAGACTACTCCTCAACGGCGCCCAACTACTCCTCGGCGGCACCCGACTACTCCTCGACGGCGCCAGACTACTCCTCGACGGCGCCCGACTACTCCTCGATGGCACCAGGCTACTCCTCGACGGCGCCCGACTACTCCTCGACGACGCCCGACTACTCCTCGACGGCGCCTAACTACGTCTTGCCGCCTTCAGACGTCTTCGAGGGAGCTGTCAGATTTGTCGATTACGACAAAAGTGTACCGGCCGCCGCCGACGAAAGTGTACCGGCCGACGACGACGAAAGTGTACCGGTCCACGACGACGAAAATGTACCGGCCCACGACGACGAAAGTGTACCGGCCGACGAAAGTGTACCGGCCGACGAAAGTGTACTGGCCGACAAAAGTGTACCGGCTGACGACGACGAAAGTGTACCGGTCGACGACGACGAAAGTGTACCGGCCGACGACGACGAAAGTGTACCGGCTAACGACGACGAAAGTGTACCGGCCGACGACGAAGAAAGTGTACCGGCCGACGACGAATGTTTAGCGGCCGACGACGAAAGTGTACCGGCCGACGAAAAATGTTTACCGTCCGACGACGAAGTATGTTTACCGACCCAAGTATGTTTATCGACTGAAGTATGTTTACCAGCCGGTGATGTCCGTGTACCGGCCGCCATCATCTTGGTTCCTGTGACTCCGTTCCTGACCTTGAGGTTTTGGTTCCTGCCGTTTTTGTACGGCCTCCCGGTCGCCTGCCCGACATGACGTTGCATAATGAACGGCCTCCCGGTCGTCCGCCCGACGTGCCGCTGTACAATGGACGGCCTCCCGGTCGCCCGCCCGACGTGACGTTGCTTGATGGATGGCATCCTGGTCGCCCGCCCGAAATGCTACGGCCTGTTGGACGACCCCCTGACCGGCCGCCTGATCTCTTGGGCATGGATGTTGTTTCCCCTGTTTCTTTTTTTTCTTCCGGGTTCTTTCCTGTCAGCCTTGTGTTTTTGGGGTTCTATCTTCTTGTACCCTGCATCCTGTCTCCTCCCCCTCCCTCCCTAGTTGTGTGGGGGTCCATCTTGGGGGTGTCGGGTGCTACCCTTGAGGGGATGGGGGTTATGTCAGGCTCTGTCCCCATCTGTTTATTTGTTTATTTGTGTTCCCCTCCTGTCAGGCTCTGTCTCTGTCTGTTTCTTTATGTTTATTTGTGTTTCCCACCTGTCATACTTTTGTTGTTCTGATCTTTGTGATTTCTGTTTCTGTGTACCTGATTCAATTTTCTCATTTCTCACTCACTCCTCAGTCTACCTCTTGTCTCCAGTCCTCAGTTCTAATCATTCACACCTGTTCTAATCAGCCACCTACCCAGCTGCTCTCATTACTCACTTCCCCTCTGCCTTATAAAAAGCCTTCCTGTCCTCCACTCTGTGTCCGGTCATTGTTTTGTTCACACAGACAATTCAGTCCTCTCCTCACTACTCTGATGTCCTCACCTGTTTCTGCTCCAGTTTGCCAGAGTGAGTTTTTTGCTACCCTGACAGCTTCTTGTTTTGTTGTTTAAAATAAATTATTATTATTTTAAAACTCCTGCCTCGTTCACTCGCCTGCATGTGGGTCTAACACCAGAGGAACCTGACAGTTTTAGGTCAGAAAGGATTATAGTTAAAAAATTTACTAACAAAAGATCTAAAGACTGTGAAGATATGGACATGATGGTCGTAAAAGAAATAATAAGTCATGTTATAGAGCCATTTACATATACTGTATTTGTAATTTGTCGTTCTCAACGGGAATTTTTCCAAACAGAATTAAAATAGCAAAAGTGGTTCCTCCTTACAAGAATGGCGACAAATGTCAATATAACAACTACAGACCTATGTCTCTGTTGCCACAGTGCTCTAAAATTTTGGAAAAATTGTTTGCATCCAGATTGCTCTTTCTTGAAAAACACAACATATTATGATAAGTAATAATCAATACGGGTTTTGATAAAAAAAAATCAACTTCAATGGCTCTAATGGAGTTGATGGAACACATTACCATGGCCATAGATCAAAAAAATATTGTTCAAGTGTGTTTGTTGATCTAAAAAAGGCATTTGACACAATTGATCACACAATACTACTTGAAAAATTGGTTAACATTTGGGAGTGGCAAGATGGCGCCGATGTATGTGGCTCGCCATCTGTCTTTCCTCAAGTTATTACTTTTTGTGCGTTTTTTTCTGACTTTTGTTGAGAATGTGTAATCAGTGTTTATTTACGACCGCCAGATACTTTTAAATATTAATTCCATCATGGGAAAAGTACAGTTTTGTGACCTTTATGGATGATCAAAGACTTTTCCTCCACCTTATCTGGCATCCGTACCTCCATTTTTACAGAATCCTTGTGTTATGGTTGCCCGCAGCGCGCGCCGTCGCAGGGGACCCGGCAGGAGGGGTGGGCTGCTTGTGAAGCTGCAGGCTCACTTCGCCTCTTCTTCATTCCAGTCTTCGCACAGGATTCTCAGGAAATATAACTTTGTGGACATACGATGCCCCATGTAATATTCCCACAGCTGGATACGCGTCATGGATACGGACGCCGGCGGGGGCGCATTTCCTGGTCTTCGGCATGTAAAGATCTGTGGGCATGGTAGGGTTCAGGAGAACCTCCGCTCCTTTGGCCGCGCATCGCAGGATAACAGCCAGTGCTCCATCCGGATGGCTCTTCTAAACACAAGATCTGTCATAAACAAAACTTTTATTCTCCACAATTTCTTCTGCTCAAACTCTCTGGACTTTCTGCTGTTGACAGAAACGTCGCCGAGACCGGGCGACAACAGCACATTTTCTGAGCTCTCCCCCTCGGGCTGCTCTTTCTTCAGCTTCCCACACCTGTCAGGCCACGGTGGTGGTGTTGCCACTATCTATAAGGACAATTTTAAATGCAGACTTCTGCCCACCAACACTTACTCCTCCTTTGAACTTCAGATGTTTGTGATTGAGCTCACCCCTAATGTTGTATGTGCAGTTGCCTATCACCCACCTAAATATAATAAGGAAGTCATTCAAGATTTCTCTGAATTCCTGGCTGACATTATTTCCAATCATACTAGTTTTTTTATTTGTGGAGATTTTAATATTCATGTAAAATGTCCCACTGACTCACTGGCCTCTAAGTTTTTAAAGCTTTTTGCTTCTTTTAATTTAACATAATCAGTAAATGTACCACACATCATCTTGGATATACTTCAAACCTTATTATTTCTCATGGACTGTCCATTTCTCACTGTGAAATTTCTGAGTCTGCCATCTCGGATCATTTCCCTATTTTTTTTCCATTTTATAGCCTCACAACCGGCCAGGAGGCCTCTGGCTGCAGGTTGTCGTCGCAGCTGTCTCACCTCAGCCAGTGTTGGACAGTTCACCACGGCTTTTATGGACTCACAGTTTTATTCAGTTGGTCCTGATGTTTCTCTGTGTCCCAAAGATTTTTTGTCACCGTTTTCTGAAACCTGCAGTGGGTTCTTTGAGCAAGATGATGTTGTAGAATTTGGGGAAAAAAATCATATTTTATATATTAAAAAAGAGGGGTTCAGTGAGTGGGCATATGAAACTGGAGGGTTCGGTAGCTCAAAAAAGGTTAAGAACCACTGCTCTAGAACCTGTTTTGTGTGTGATTTCTCATTCTGTCTTGCTCCTGAGTTAGTAGGGACGCTGTCTGCTCTGTGGTACAGAGTCCTGATGACTCCCAGCTTGTGCTCCAGAGGGTGATGGGAGTCAAACTGTAAATACTGGTCTGTGTGGGTGGGTTTGCAGCAGTGATGGCATAGTTACATTGAAAAAGTAACTTAGTTAAGTTACTGATTAGTCCTTGGGAAAAGTAACTTAGTTAAGTTACTGATTACTTGATTTGGAAAGTAACTAAGTTAGATTACTAAGTTACTTTATTAGTTACTTTCAGCAGCTGCTGACAAGAACTCTGTTACAATACATAAAAATTTTAAATGTAAAATAATTACTAATAAAAAAATATTCAAAAAACAATGGTCTTTCTTGACTTCATTAAACATAAATACTTGTTTTTATAAAACATAAAATTGTCTGAGTTCATTAAACATACATACTTTTGATAAAAAATATATAAGGTACCGGTAGTATTTCTTGATTTCAATATCATAAATGAAGGTTGAATGAATAAAGAAATACTTGCTTTATATAAAAAAGTGTCTTTCTTTACTTCACTAAACAAATAGTATTTTTACAACAAAGACTTATAAAAATTTTATTTTGAAAATGTGTCAAGTGAACAATACGTTTGTATAGGCCAGCTGTCACTCTTTCAGGGATGAAGATGTTCAAATCCTTGATAGAGAGGAACAATGGTTTGAGAGAGGAGTAAAGGAGGCCATCTTTGTGAAAAGAAACCGTCCATCAAGAGGTGGAGGCCTCCGGGTTCAACTGTCCCCCTCTTACAATGCTGTTATTGCTAGTGTCACTCAGCCCTCTGTGAATAGCAAACAATCAGGGTGCTAATGATCCATTGTTAGGCTGATGGTCCTCCTTGATCATGTGAGGAGCTGGTTTTGGCTGTCATCAACAAACTGGTTGATCCACTGTGAGAGGGTGCTATTTATAAGACTGAGTTGAATACAGCTCCTCAGACTGAGAAGTCTTTCTGATGAAATATGAAACGTTTCTACAATTTTTTTGTTGTTGTTTGTTTTGTTTATTGAATGTCCAGAGGACCAGACTTAGCTTTTTTAGATTTTTCTACCTGGATTATTGAGCATATGCATCAGGGTCTTAATCACACACTTCTTAGCTGCAGGTGGATCATGTCCTTAGTTTTTTCATAAAGTGCTGAAGTGTTGACGCTCAGTAAAGCCTGCACATCAGACGATGGAGAAACTCCTACAGTTTGTGTTATTGATCTGGACTGATTACCTGATAAAAGTTGCAGCTGCCTGCTGCCTTAGCGGTGTTCACGTTCGGATGATGTCGTTAAATCCGTTCAAGTAGACGTGTTGCTGTTGAGATCCAGTCTTGTGAAACAAAGTCCATACAGCTTTGAATTTGCGCTCCTGAAAGCTGAAACTCAGGTCGCAGATAGAGCAGACGTCACGTCACGGTCTTTTTTTAATCACTCGTCCTCCTCCTCCTCAGCCGACTTCCTCAGCTCAGCTCCAGGACGCGCTGCTGGTGTCAGGTTTCACACTCACAGCAGGTGACGGAATGTCCGCATAGACTCGTCTTTTTTTTAAATCACTCCCCGAGACACATTGAGGAAATAAAATAAATACAGTACTACAGAAAATGACAAAAAGTAACGCACAATAATTTGGAGAAAGTAACTTTAATCAGATTACTGAATTTTGAAAAGCAACGCGTTAGATTACTAGTTACTGAAAAAAGTGGTCCGACAAGAGTAACGCGTTACTGACATCACTGGTTTGCAGTACACCTCTGTTTGCAAATTTCCTCTATCAGAGACTGAGACCTCAAAGTCCAAGAAAGCCAACCTACCATTTTTTACACTTTCTCGTGTGAACTTGATATATTTATCTACAGAGTTGATGTGATCAGTGAAATGTTGAACTTCTTGAGATTTAATTTTAACCTAGGTGTCATCAACATACCTGAACCAATGACTTGGTGGTCTCCCTGAAAAGGACATCAAGGCTCTCTTTTCTACCTCCTCCATCTACAGGTTGGCAACAATAGGAGAAACTGGAGACCCCATAGCACACCCATGTTTCTGCCTATAATATGCTCCCCATGTGTGAAGTAGGTTGACTGAAGGCACAGTTTCAAGAGTTTCAAGCTAGCCATCAGGTGAAAAGAAGGAACCCAGACCCAGACCAGTAGTCATTCCGTATGTTGCGGGAGTTTCAGAGACATTGAGACGTTTATTCTCTAAACACAACGTCCCAGTGGCTTTTAAACCCCAAAATACATTACGGCAAAGACTGGTTCATCCCAAAGATCCAGTCCCCCGGCACAAACAGAGTAATATTGTGTATGCTGTTCAGTGTCAGGAGGGCTGTGATCAGTCTTATATCGGGGAAACTAAACAGCCACTGGCCAAAAGGATGGCCCAGCACAGAAGATCAACATCATCAGGTCAGGACTCTGCAGTCTACACTCATCTCCAGGCCAGCGGTCACTCTTTCAGGGATGAAGATGTTCACATCCTTGATAGAGAGGAACGATGGTTTGAGAGAGGAGTAAAGGAGGCCATCTTTGTGAAAAGAAACCGTCCATCATTAAACAGAGGTGGAGGCCTCCGGGTTCAACTGTCCCCCTCTTACAATGCTGTTATTGCTAGTATCACTCAGCCCTCTGTGAATAGCAAACAACCATCAGGGTGCTAACGATCCATCGTTAGGCTGATGGTCCTCCTTGATCATGTGAGCAGCTGGTTTTGGCTGTCATCAGCCAACTGGTTGATCCACTGTGAGAGGGTGCTATTTATAAGACTGAGCTGAATACAGCAACTCAGACTGAGGAAGTCTTTCGGATGAAAGACAAAACGTTTCTAAATTATTTTTTTTTGCTTTGTTTTGTTTTTTGAATGTCCAAAGGACCAGACTTAGCTTTTTTAGATTTTTCTACCTGGATTATTGAGCATGCATCAGGGTATCTTGATCCCATGGTTTTATCTAATTTTAGACCTATTTCTAATTTACCCTTCCTCTCCAAAGTTTTAGAAAAAATCATTCTTATGCAAATTCAACCTTTTTTGGAAACAAGCACAATCCTGGATAAATTTCAATCTGGTTTTAGATCCCGGCATAGCACAGAATATGCATTACTGAGAGTTCACAATGACATAGCTCAGTCAGTTGACTCTGGATGCCCAGTAGCTCTGGTGCTTCTCGACCTTACAGCGGCCTTTGACACTGTGGACCACTCTGTCCTTCTGTCTTGCCTCCATGACTTTGTTGGGATTCGTGGTACGGGCCTGAAGTGGTTCACGTCCTATTTATCTGACAGGACCTCATCTATTTTGCTCAATGGCTACTCTTCCTCTACAGCCCATCTTCTGTGTGGTGTGCCGCAGGGTTCCATTTTGGGCCCTCTGCTTTTTTCCTTGTACTTGTTGCCACTTGGATCTATTATAAGACAACACAATGTCAACTTTCATTTTTATGCAGATTATTTGCAGATCTATTTACCACTAAGGCCTAGATCCAGTAATCAAATGTTTTCTCTCTTTGACTGCATCTCTGAAATCAAACACTGGCTAAACAATAACTTCCCGTTTTTAAATGACAATAAAACAGAATGGATTTTATTTGGTGACAAAGATGCAACTCGCCTGGGAAATTTGAATATTAACTTCAGTGACAGTGTGAAAAACCTTGGAGTGACCTTTGATAAGGCTTTACACTTTGACAAACACATCACCTCTGTTGTCCGGTCTGGATTTTTTTATTTACGTCTTTTAAAAAAGTTCAAACCATTGTGACTTGGAGAAGGCTGTTCATGCTTTTATCAGTTCTAGGCTCGATTATTGTAACGCTCTGTATGTTGGTGTGCCTCAGTCAACACTGAGCCGCCTCCAGCTTGTTCAGAATGCAAGCAGCAGCTCGCCTTTTAACGAACACTCCTAGATGGGACCACATCACACCTGTTTTATTCTCACTACATTGGCTTCCTGTCCGTTTTAGAATAGATTTTAAACTTTTATTATTTGTTTTTAAAGCTCTGAATGCCCTCGCTCCTCCTTATATAAGAGTTAAGTTTCCCCACCCGCTCCAGGTCTCTGAGGTCAGACAGCCAGCTCCTGCTCTCTGTTCCAAGGATAAATGCTGGGATGACCGTGGCTTTTCTGCGGCCGCACCCCAACTCTGGAATATGCTCCCACTTGAGCTGCGTCAGATTACTGAACTTGGCCCTTTTAAGTCCAAGCTTAAGACTTTTTTAAATTCCAACAGGCTTTTAGTAATTAAATATGTGGTGACATTTCTGGTTTTATTTTTTGCTATTATGTTGTGTTTGTCTTGATTTTTAATCTGTTGTCATTTTAAGAACTGCACTGTTTTTTGTTAAGCACTTTGGTCACCATCACCATGGTTGTGTAAAGTGCTATAGAAATGATTAAATGAAATGAAATAAATATGGTATCAGAGGACCGGCTCAATGCAATAGTTATTTGCAAGACAGAAAACAATTTGTACAAATAGATTAAATAAGATCTAGCCTTTGTGATCTATCATGTGGTGTACCGCAAGGATCTGTACTTGGTCCTAAGTTGTTTATTTTGTATATTAATGATTTAATGGATGTTTCGAGTATCCTTAAATGTGTTCTTTTTGCTGACAAAACTACTTTCTTTTATTCTGGTAATAACTTGGAGCAAATGTTGGAATTGACGAAGAAGGAATTTGTTAACATACAAACTTGGTTTAATTTAAATAAGTTATCACTAAATATCAAAAAACAAATTAATGTATATGATTTTCAGTAATAAAAAGTTAATTATTAAAGTTCCTTTCAGAATCGACGGAGTTGAAATATGTAGAGTAAAATAAATGAAATTCTTGGGTGTACCGGTAATCACTGATGATAGATTGTCATGGAAGCAACACATAAATTCCATTAAAATTAAAATATCAAAATGCATTGCTGTACTATATAAGGTAAAGGACCTACTTAATGATAAAGCTTTGTTTTTGCTGTATAATACAATCATAGTACCACATTTAATTTATTGTGTTGGGGTACAGCGTGCAAAACTACAACAAAACCTATTTTTGTTTTATAGAAAAGAGCTTTAAGTGTCAGGATGGCTTCCTCTGCTGGTCGGTTCCCATCCCTACACCTTCTGTCTTCCACGACTACAGGTGTTTAAGTGTTTAGTTAATTACTTTGGTCTGTATTTAAGTGAGCGTTTTTGTCTTTGTAATTGTCGGGTCATAGTCTGAGTTTTCCCTCATGTCTGATGAAGCCTTGGATTTTGTAAGTAGCTGCCCCGTCAGCGTTTTGATTTCTTTATTAAAGTGTTTATTACTTTACATCGCTCCTCTGAGTCCTGTCTTTCTGCACTTTGGGTTTTGCTCGCTTCATCAGAACCAATTCCTGACATTATGACCCGACCAACAAGACATAAGCCAGAACATCGGATCCACTCAGCGGCTGAAGGAAGCGGCTCCAGATCTGGACGAGCCGACCATCATCCGCATGTATGGGTTCCGGACTGAAGCCGTCCGGAGGGATCACAGCCCCGAGGTGGAGTTTCTCTCTTTGCTGCTTCTGGTGGAAGAAGAAGAAAGGAGACTCGGAGGCGGCCGCGCAGCCTTCTGGCCAGCCTCTCCTTTTACTCCAAAACTCCGATCACTGTGGTCCGACTCAGACGAAGATTCTGAAACAGAGGAGTTCTGGGTAGGTCCGGCTCTCGATCCACATCGCCGCCGGAGGAAGCGCCGGACTAGAGGAGTGGACATTTCCGGATCCCAGCCCCACCCACCTTCAGACTCTCCTCGCCGGCTGTCAGAAAAGCCGGGGAGACTTTCAATGGGGGGGGGAGGGCGTGTCTCAACCCTTGTGCCAAGGGGGGGCGTGTCTCAGCCCTTGTGCCAAGGGAGGCGTGTCTCAACCCTTGTGTCGGACCAACAGACAAGGGCTCTGACGGAACTCAGGAGAGACTTTTGCTGAAGGAGGAAGCTGCACACACTGACGCACTTGCCTTGAAGGGGGAGGAAGTCTGCAGCTCCAGTGATTTGTGGGACAGACTGATCACTGCTGAGGAAATCATTTCCTCATACACTGGGGCTGACAACAATGACTACTCATCAGGGGCATGGCAGCTGTTCGAGCAAGCATGGAGAGAGAGGTGTGTGCTACGCTCACTGCTGCTCACTCGTGATCAGCCAGGTTCACCTCCCAGTTCACCGCCAGCTGATCACAGTTCCACATTATCAGCGTCTCCTCTGAGCTCATCCATAGCTGCACCTATGAGTTCACCATCAGCTTCACCTCTGAGCTCATCCACAGCTGCACCTGGCCCGGGTCTCACTCCAGCTGCTCAGCCTGGGGCACCTCTCTGCACACCTTCACAGCTGAGTTCACCAACTGCTTCACAGCTGAGTTCACCAACTGCTGCACCTGGCTCGGGACTCACTCCAGCTTCACCTCTGAGCTCATCCACAGCTGCACCCGGCCCGGGTCTCACTCCAGCTGCTCAACCTGGGGCACCTCTCTGTACACTATCTGCTTCCCAGCCGAGTTCACCAACTGCTGCACCCGGCCCGGGACTCACTCCACTAACACCCAGACTGGCTCCCATGCCAATGCCCAAACTGGCTCCCATGCCAGAGCCCAGACTGTCTCCCATGCCAGAGCCTAGACTGTCTCCCATGCCAGAGCCTAGACTGGCTCCCATGCTCGTGCCCAGACTGGCTCACATGCCAGTGCCCAGACTGGCTCCCATGCCAGCGCCCAGACTGGTGCCCATGCCAGCGCCCAGACTGGTGTCCATGCTAGCGCCCAGACTAAGACCTGTGCCAGCACCCAAGCTGTTTCCAGCACCTGTTACTCTGGGTCCTGCACCTGCCACTGACCAACCAGGTCCACCTGGAGCAGTCTCTCTCTCTTTCTCCACAGACACGGCTCCCGAGGTGGCCCTGGGTCCAGAGGTCCTCCAGTCTCCAGAGATCCCCTTACCACCGGAGGTCCTCGCTTCGCCCGGGGTCTCTGCCGTAGGGGTCCTCGCTGCAGCAGAGGTCCTCACGTCTGCAGAGGCCCTCGCTCCAACAGAGGTCCTTAATTCTTCAGGGGTCCCTGCTACATCAGAGGTCCTCACTCCTGCAGAAGATCTAAGACCTGCCGTAGAAGATCTAAGACGTGCTGCAGAAGATCTAAGACTGGCCACAGAAGATCTAAGACTTACCGCAGAAGATCTAAGACCTGCCGCAGAAGATCTAATACCTGCCACAGAAGATCTAAGACCTGCCGCAGAAGATCTAATACCTGCCGCAGAAGATCTAAGACCTGCCGCAGAAGATCTAAGATCGGCCGCAGAAGACTCAAAACCTACCGCTGACGACCTGAAATCTATCGCCGAAGACTCAGAACCGGCGGCTGCAGAGATCGACTCATCAGAGGCTGCAGAGACCTTCTCATTGGCCGACTCATCTGCAAAGACCTTCTCGTCGCCATCAGAGGTCCTTGCCGCTTCAGTGGGGGTCTTTATTCCAATGAGGGTCTTCATTCACCAAGCTACAGCGTCTCTGGGGGTCCACTTTTCTTTTGATGATGGACGGCTTCCTGGCCGCCCTCCGGATTTGGCCGTTGGTGATGAACAGCCTCCTGGCCGCTCTCCGGATCTGGCTGATGATGATGGACGGCCTCCCGGCAGCCCGTCCGACCGACCGTGGCCTGATATTGACCTCCTGGTCTCCCTTTTTGAACTATTGATTGTTTCTGAGGTCTAGTTCTTGTAGTTGTCACAGTTTTCAGGTCTAGCCCTTGTTAGGGTTTTCTTTCTTGTACCCGCCATCCTGACAGTTGCCTCCCTCCGCCCACCCTAGTTCTTTGGGGGGGCATTATTTGGGACATCATGAGGCATTCTTGGGAGGAGGGTACGGACAGGATGGCTCCCTCTGCTGGTCGGTTCGCATCCCTACACCTTCTGTCTTCCACGACTACAGGAGTTTAGTGTTTAGTTAATTACTTTGGTCTGTATTTAAGCGAGTGTTCTTGTCTTTGTAATTGTCGGGTCATAGTCTTGAGTTTTCCCTCATGTCTGATGAAGCCTTGGATCTTGTAAGTAGCTGCCCCGTCAGCATTTTGATTTCTTTATTAAAGTGTTTATTATTTTACATCGCTCCTCTGAGTCCTGTCTGTCTGCACTTTGGGTTCTGCTCGCTTCATCGGAACCAATTCCTGACATTAAGAATAATAAAAAGAACACATTATTATCATCCATCTAGTGTATTATTTTATAAATTGAAGTTACTAGTATTTTATGATTTGGTGGAATATAATATTTTTTTTACTAATGTATAAAGCACAAAACAACACTCTACCTTCAAATATTCAAAATATTTTGTAAAGAGGTATGAGAGTTTTCATTAATGTTATCATTTTAAAAACACTCTGTTCAAACTTGATTGTTTATCATGAGGATGCATGTAAAACTGACAAAAGAAGTATTGGTCACACCGGAACTGTCTAAACACTGTATAAAATATTTATCTGAGAAGACCTTTTTGTTCTAAACAGCAGAATGTCCCAACTGTTCTTATGATGACAGAAGTTGATCTGAAACTGCTGTATCCTGTTTATCCACTGCTGTGTCATGCTTTCCACTCCCACTTTCTGCTAAAATAAAAGACGAGCAGAAAGCAACAATAATTTGAAGTTCACAGTGAGCATATTTTAGGGTGTTTGCTATGGCTTCCCTTTTTGCAAAAAGCTCTGTTCAAAATCTCACTTTGTTGTCTTGTGTGAAATTATTTTTTTTAGGTTAAAGTAAAAATGGTAAATGGTAAATGGAGCTTATTTATATAGCGCCTTCCAGCCCCCTATGAGGGGCCCCAAAGCACTTTACAATACCAGCCATCCACCCATTCACACACACATTCATACACTGGTAGTGGTAGTCTGCCATGCAAGGCCAGTCCTACTGGGAGCAACTCGGGGTTAAGTGTCTTGCCCAGGGACACAACGACACATGATGTGGGAACTCGGGATTCGAACCTCCAACCTTCCGATCGGGGGACGACTGCCATTACCACTACACCATAGCCGCCCCTTAAAAAACACCTATCAAGAAGAATAGTTGTTATAATTTAAAGGGTACAGATATTTTTGTTAAACCACAATATAGAACAAGTTTAAAGGGTCCTTTTATTTTAATACATGGAATTGGTATGTGGAATGGATTGGAATATGATGTTAAAATTGCTCAGTCAATGTCTGTCTCCTGTTATCCAAGATGGCGGCGCGTGCAAAGGCTGCGGCTTCTCTCTCTCCCGACAACACGGTGTTTTCGTCTTCTTGGTCCTGCATGCCGCAATGTGCCGGCACGTCTTCGTCATGTTTACGTGTTCAAGAACGCAAGTATAGCCATGAGATCCTGCTTGATGTCGGAAAAACTGCTCATTTGGGAATAAACAGTGAACTCCAGGAGAAGCTACATGAGCTCGAACAGAAGCTACATGAGCTTCGTGACTGCGGCCTGCTTTGGAAGCCAGCCCCGAGCCTCCTTTCATCGCGCCCGCCGTGGAAGCGCCACAAGCGGCTGGACAGAAAGCGGAAGCCAGCCCTGAGCCTCCCTTCTTCGCGCCCGCCGTGGAAGCGCCACAAGCGGCTGGACAGAAAGCGGAAGCCAGCCCTGAGCCTCCCTTCATCGCGCCCGCCGTGGAAACGCCACAAGCGGCGTGACAGAAAACAGAAGCGGGGTAAACGCGGAGGTGTCAGAGCTAGGCTAGCAGCTAGCCCACACAAACCGGCGATCCCATCCATGGTTTTGGCTAACGTGCGCTCCTTGGACAATAAACTGGATTATATACGCCTGCTACGAACGACACAAAAGACTGTGAGAGACTGTTGTGTGTTTGTATTCACGGAAACGTGGCTCAACAACAACGTTCCGGACCATGCTGTCCAGCTAGGGGAGCTAACATGCTACAGAGCGGACCGAACCCTCGAGGGAGGTAAGACAAGGGGAGGGGGGCTCTGTGTTTACATCAACAAAGCATGGTGCCTGGATGCTGCTGTGGTCTACAAACACTGCTCACATTTAGTGGAGTTCATGACTATTAAATGCAGACCGTTCTATTTACCGAGGGAGTTTACAGCTGTTTTGATTGTTGCTGTATATATTCCTCCAAGCTCCAACAGCAAAGTTAGAAGTGAGGCTTTGAATGAACTATATCTGCACATCAGTGAGCAACAAACAGCCCATCCTGATGCTTTTCTCATCACGGCTGGTGATTTCAACCATGCAGATTTAAAGAGTGTATTTCCAAAAACATACAAAAACATAAACTTTGCAACAAGAGGAAACAACACACTGGACCAAGTTTACACCACCATGAAAAATGCCTACAGAGCCCTCCCCCTCCCCCACATTGGTGCTTCTGACCATATCTGTGTTATGCTAAAGCCAGCATACAGGCCGCTGGTGAAAGTCACAAAACCAGTCCGCAAGCAGATACGAGTGTGGCCAGAGGGGTCTTCAGAGGCACTCCAGGACTGTTTTGACACCACAGATTGGGGTATGTTCAAAGAAGCTGCTACCACAAACAACAACACATGTCTCCAGGAGTACTCAGACACTGTATGTTCATACATCACCAAGTGCATTGATGATGTTACCAACCTCAAAACCATCACTGTTCGGGCTAATCAGAAGCCATGGCTGACAGCTGAGGTTTACAGACTCCTGAAAGCCAGGAATGCTGCCTTCAAAGCGGGAGATCAGGTGGGCCTGAAGGCAGCCAGAAAGAACCTGGATCTGGGCATCAGAGAGGCCAAGGAGCAGTATTCCAGGAAAATAGCTCACCGTTTCAAGGACAGCAAGGATACACGCAGTCTGTGGCAGGGAATACAGACCATCACAAACTACAAACCCCCCCCCAGACCTGTGACAGCTCAACCTCTACGCTGAATGAACTGAATGAGTTCTTTGCTCGGTTTGAGGCAAGTAACAGCACACCTGCACATAAACTCCCCCCCTCTCCTGATGGCCAGGTGCTGGCGCTGTCCTCAGACAGCGTAAGGCGATCATTTATCAAGATTAATGCCCGGAAGGCCTCTGGTCCTGACAACATACCTGGTCGTGTGCTGAAGGACTGTGCAAGGGAACTCGCAGCGGTCTTCACGGACATCTTTAACATCTCACTGAGCCAGGCCATCGTCCCCACCTGTTTCAAAGCCACCACCATCATCCCTGTCCCAAAGAAGGCAACGCCCGCATGCCTCAATGACTATCGCCCAGTAGCACTCACCCCCATCCTGATGAAGTGCTTTGAACGGCTAGTCATGAAAAGCATCACATCTGTCCTCCCTGCCTCCCTGGATCCCTTCCAATTTGCATACCGACCTAATCGCTCAACCGACGATGCCATCTCCTCTGCCCTCCACACAGCTCTCACACATCTGGACACGAAGGACTCTTATGTTAGAATGCTGTTCATCGACTTCAGCTCGGCATTCAACACCATCATCCCCCAACAGCTCATCCATAAACTGGACAGTCTGGGGCTGAACACCTCAATGTGTAACTGGCTGCTAGACTTCCTGACCGGGAGACCACAGACAGTACGGATCGGGAGTAACACATCTAGCACCATCACATTGAACACAGGGGCCCCACAAGGATGTGTGCTGAGCCCCCTTCTATTCACCCTGCTAACACACGACTGCACACCATCATACAGCTCCAACCACTTCATCAAGTTTGCGGACGACACAACAGTGGTAGGTCTCATCAGCAACAACGATGAGACGGACTACAGGAACGAGGTGAGCCGCTTGGCCTTGTGGTGCGGACACAACAATCTCACTCTCAACGTGGAGAAGACAAAGGAGATTGTCGTGGACTTCAGGAAGAGGGATGCACAACATGCCCCTCTGACAAAGAAGACAAAGGAGATTGTCGTGGACTTCAGGAAGAGGGATGCACAACATGCCCCTCTGACCATCAACAGCACCGCAGTGGAGAGAGTGGACAGCACCAAGTTGGTGCTGTCAGTGACAGTTGACAGTTGGTGACAGCTGACAGCTGGTGCTGTCCACTCAGCACCAGCACCAAGTTCCTGGGAGTGCACGTCTCAAAGGACCTGTCCTGGAGCAGGAACACTGCAGCACTGGCCAAGAAGGCTCACCAGCGCCTCTACTTTCTCCGCAAGCTGAAAAGGGCTGGAGCTTCAACCCCCATCATGTGCACCTTCTACAGGGGTGCCATAGAAAGTGTCCTGACCAGCTGCATCACGGTGTGGTTTGGTGCATGCACTGCATCATGCCGCAAGAGCCTCCAGCGCATCGTGAAAGCAGCTGAGAAGATCGTCGGCACCTCCTTGCCCTCACTGCAGGACTTACACAGCAAACGCCTCACTCGGAAAGCCCACTGCATGGCAGGTGATCCCACACACCCACTACACAGCCGCTTTAGACTGCTGCCATCAGGGAGGAGACTGAGGAGTCTCCAGGCTCGAACCAGCAGACTGAGAGACAGCTCTGTTCATCAGGCAGTCAGAATGCTAAACACTCTGCCTGCTCTGCCTCCCCTCCCATTTGAACTGCCTTAACACAAAAAACTTTCTCACACATTACCACTCAACACAAAGTTTTTAACACTGGACCCTGTGTCATCAAACGGGTTATTCACTAAACTCTCGGTCATGTACTCATTCAGTTTGCACTACTTCTCATATTTGCACTAATGTTTGTATTACATTACTGCCTATAGTCATACTACTGTTTACATTCACTGTTTACATTTATTAATACGGTTTACATTTATTACTACTGCTTTACATTTATTACTACTGTTTACATTTACACTACTTTTATCTACACTACTGCAGATACATATACAGCATTCTCTGACTAGCCTTATCTAAGGATGCCAAATGTGCCTTATGTGCCTCACTGCATATGCCACTTTGCCTCTATACCAACATCAACTACCTCATACATATACTGTGTACATTAACTTATATGCTGCTGTGCCACTCTTTGCAAATGTCAATGCTAGAACCTTCAGTTTATTTTATAGATATACTTTTTATACTACTATGCAAAAACTCAGGACAGTATTACACTTTTATTATTTCATTTTATGCTTATGTTCATTGGGTGTTTGGTGTTTCAGGGGTGTTTGGTGTTTCAGTGTTGGTGTAAATTTTCATACTTTTATACTATTATGAAAAACTCAGGACAGTGTTACACTTTTACTATTTTATGCTTATGTTTATTAAATGTTTTAGTGTTTAGTGTTTAGATGGTTACTGTTGCACCGAGGGACTGAGAGAAACGCAATTTCGGTCCTGTGTATGTCCTGTACATATTGCAGTTCTGACAATAAAGTTGACTTTGACTTTGTATTTAAGAAAATGATTAAGAATAGACTGTTGAAAAGTTATGTGTGAATGTTATATATTTAAAATCTCTATAAATTAGTTATATTATTATGAGTTATAAATATGGTTCATGGATAAATTTTGCTTGAATTGATTGTTCAAATGGAATTTTGTTTTTAAAAAAGGGGCAGATATTATAAGATTATCTTCTTCTTCTGCTTACCGTACTTTCATTTTAAATTTGTTCTTTATTTCTCTATATCGTTCCGTAATTTTTTTTGTTCTTTTGTGTTTTAAATTTGAAATGAATGAACAAATAAATAAAATAAATTACTCAATTATTTGTTTGTTTATTTGTTTAATGCACAAATAATGAGAATTTGTTTAGACAATCTTATATTACTTTCTTTAAAGTCACAAGTTTCCATCCATTTTGTTAGTATTTGGTGGCGTTGCCTTTAACTGGATGACTTGGGTCAAATATTTGGGGTTTCGTTCTCACTAGAGTTTGCTGAATCTCTTCCCGTTCCTCCTGATGGAACTGAGTCAGGTTTGTAGGCTGCCACGTTCATGTACACCTTTTCAGTTCTGTCCACAATCTTTATATGTGACTGAGATCAGGAATTCATGACGGCCACTCCAAAACATTAACTTTGTTTTCTTGAAGCTTTTAACTGATCTGGCAGTCTGTTTAGGGTCATCATCCATTTGAAGACACATTTGTGTCCAAGCTGATGTCTTAAGATGTTGCTTCAATATTTCTGCATAATGTCATTTCTAGTTGTAAAGGTCACTAATTTTTCCTGCAGCTAAACACCCCCACAACATGATGCTGCCACCCCGTACTTCACAGTTTGGACTTTTACAAGCTTTCCATTTTTGTTACACATGCATTGATTGTTTAATCACATTTACTGGGATGACTCAAGACAAACTGTAATCTTGTTTTGATTCTTGATTTTTCTTGCTAATAAAATGCATTTCCCTGCCCAACCTACAATTTCACTATTGGCCAGCCCAACATAGAATAATGTCAACTTGGTTCATGAATAGGAAAGATTCTGATGGTTGTGTCTCGAATCTCGATCTTGCTACCCTAGAAGACATAGCGCCCTTCCTTGTATTACCAACGTAGATCAGTTACAATGTAGATAACCTAAGGACAACACGACTGTTTAAAGCACACTCTTGGTTTGGTGAGACATGAAGAAATACAGTAGTCCCTCGTTGCTTCGCAGTTCGGTTATCGCGGACTCGCTCTATCGCGGTTTTTCAAAATAAGACTGGACATGACACATAATTGGCTGACTGGTATGAAGGTAGCAGACCAAGAAGTGATTTAAAGATGAAAATGTACCAATGGAAAGGTCTGCGTGAGTTTAACGATGTCCAGTTAACCAGAGAATAAAAGGTGCAGTGGTGGGTACGATAATCACAGCTTGTTATAAATCTTAGTGCACCATGGTGCAGGGTGCTTGTAGGAGCATTTATGTAGATAATGTCACTGTAATCGATGGAGGGAAGGAAAGTCACAGATACAAGGCGTTTCCCAGTGATGGCATAGTTACANTATTTGCACTAATGTTTGTATTACATTACTGCCTATAGTCATACTACTGTTTACATTCACTGTTTACATTTATTAATACTGTTTACATTTATTACTACTGTTTACATTTACACTACTTTTATCTACACTACTGCAGATACATATACAGCATTCTCTGACTAGCCTTATCTAAGGATGCCAAATGTGCCTTATGTGCCTCACTGCATATGCCACTTTGCCTCTATACCAACATCAACTACCTCATACATATACTGTGTACATTAACTTATATGCTGCTGTGCCACTCTTTGCAAATGTCAATGCTAGAACCTTCAGTTTATTTTATAGATATACTTTTTATACCAGTGTTTTTCAACCAGTGTGCCGCGGAACACCAGTGTGCCGCGAGAGATTGTCTGGTGTTCCGTGTAAAATTAGTAAATTATGAATTTTTTATTAACTGGTGTAATTTCCTTACCGCGCGATAGGTGGCAGTATGGAGCATAGCGTCGCACATTAAAACAAGAGAAGTAGCGGCACATGAACGTGACGTGTTTGTAGCAGTGAGCAAAACAAACAGTGAGGACCTTCTCAAACAAACAGCGATGGAAAACTTTTTCAAAAGAAAAAATACTAAATCTGGTCTGGTCCCTGGACAAAATTCGGACCCAGATGAAGGCCCAAGTGGAAATCAGAAGAAGGCAGAATCCGTGAACGTGAGACTGTACAGCGAGGCTTACATCTCTTTTGAGTCATCAGTTCAGGTATGCTATGACTTTGTTAGGGACCCATACAGCTCAGCATGTTGGCAGGAACATGACTTTACAGGAGCAGGAAGAACTGAACTGAGACAAAATCGTGGTTTAAAGCTGAGCTTTGCTGATCTTCCTTTGGATAGTTTTTGGTTGACTGCTGCCAAGGAGTTCCCCTTTCTGGCAAACAAAGCTATTTTGACATTGCTCCCATTTTCCACAACATATCTGTGTGAAGTGAGCTTCTCCAGCCTAACTGCCATAAAAACTAAAAGCAGAGAGAGACTTAGAGCTGTTGAGGAAGAGCTTCGTGTGTGTCTTTCTTCTGCCAGAATATCAGCTTTGTGTTCATCCAAACAGGCACAGGCGTCACACTAAGTGAGTAAAATGTAGAGAGAATGGTAGCACTGTTCAGGTGTATTTGAAGGCATGTTAAGTGCAATTTCATCCTCTTTAATTTTAATACCATATTGTTGTGGCATTGTTCAGGTGTATTTGAAGGCATGTTAAGTGCAATTTCATCCTCTTTAATTTTAATACCATATTGTTGTGGCATTGTTCAGGTGTATTTGAAGGCATGTTAAGTGCAATTTCATCCTCTTTAATTTTAAGACCATATTGTGGCACTGTTCAGGTGTATTTGAAGGCATGTTAAGTGCAATTTCATCCTCTTTAATTTTAAGACCATATTGTTGTGGCACTGTTCAGGTGTATTTGAAGGCATGTTAAGTGCAATTTCATCCTCTTTAATTTTAAGACCATATTGTGGCACTGTTCAGGTGTATTTGAAGGCATGTTAAGTGCAATTTCATCCTCTTTAATTTTAAGACCATATTGTTGTGGCACTGTTCAGGTTTATTTGAAGGCATGTTAAGTGCAATTTCATGTTAAGTGCAATTTGAAATAAGAAATATAAAACATGATAAAAATACATTTTTGTGTTCATTTCATTCCTATTCAAGACATTTTGATAAGAATGACTATATATTTAATATAGGCGAATACAGTATATCGATGTTTACAATTTTGGTTGGTGGTGTGCCTTGGGATTTTTTCAATGCAAACACTGTGCCTTGGCTCAAAAAAGGTTGAAAAACACTGTTTTATACTACTATGCAAAAACTCAGGACAGTATTACACTTTTATTATTTCATTTTATGCTTATGTTTATTAAATGTTTTAGTGTTTAGTGTTTAGATGGTTACTGTTGCACCGAGGGACTGAGAGAAACGCAATTTCGGTCCTGTGTATGTCCTGTACATATTGCAGTTCTGACAATAAAGTTGACTTTGACTTTGTATTTAAGAAAATGATTAAGAATAGACTGTTGAAAAGTTATGTGTGAATGTTATATATTTAAAATCTCTATAAATTAGTTATATTATTATGAGTTATAAATATGGTTCATGGATAAATTTTGCTTGAATTGATTGTTCAAATGGAATTTTGTTTTTAAAAAAGGGGCAGATATTATAAGATTATCTTCTTCTTCTGCTTACCGTACTTTCATTTTAAATTTGTTCTTTATTTCTCTATATCGTTCCGTAATTTTTTTTGTTCTTTTGTGTTTTAAATTTGAAATGAATGAACAAATAAATAAAATAAATTACTCAATTATTTGTTTGTTTATTTGTTTAATGCACAAATAATGAGAATTTGTTTAGACAATCTTATATTACTTTCTTTAAAGTCACAAGTTTCCATCCATTTTGTTAGTATTTGGTGGCGTTGCCTTTAACTGGATGACTTGGGTCAAATATTTGGGGTTTCGTTCTCACTAGAGTTTGCTGAATCTCTTCCCGTTCCTCCTGATGGAACTGAGTCAGGTTTGTAGGCTGCCACGTTCATGTACACCTTTTCAGTTCTGTCCACAATCTTTATATGTGACTGAGATCAGGAATTCATGACGGCCACTCCAAAACATTAACTTTGTTTTCTTGAAGCTTTTAACTGATCTGGCAGTCTGTTTAGGGTCATCATCCATTTGAAGACACATTTGTGTCCAAGCTGATGTCTTAAGATGTTGCTTCAATATTTCTGCATAATGTCATTTCTAGTTGTAAAGGTCACTAATTTTTCCTGCAGCTAAACACCCCCACAACATGATGCTGCCACCCCGTACTTCACAGTTTGGACTTTTACAAGCTTTCCATTTTTGTTACACATGCATTGATTGTTTAATCACATTTACTGGGATGACTCAAGACAAACTGTAATCTTGTTTTGATTCTTGATTTTTCTTGCTAATAAAATGCATTTCCCTGCCCAACCTACAATTTCACTATTGGCCAGCCCAACATAGAATAATGTCAACTTGGTTCATGAATAGGAAAGATTCTGATGGTTGTGTCTCGAATCTCGATCTTGCTACCCTAGAAGACATAGCGCCCTTCCTTGTATTACCAACGTAGATCAGTTACAATGTAGATAACCTAAGGACAACACGACTGTTTAAAGCACACTCTTGGTTTGGTGAGACATGAAGAAATACAGTAGTCCCTCGTTGCTTCGCAGTTCGGTTATCGCGGACTCGCTCTATCGCGGTTTTTCAAAATAAGACTGGACATGACACATAATTGGCTGACTGGTATGAAGGTAGCAGACCAAGAAGTGATTTAAAGATGAAAATGTACCAATGGAAAGGTCTGCGTGAGTTTAACGATGTCCAGTTAACCAGAGAATAAAAGGTGCAGTGGTGGGTACGATAATCACAGCTTGTTATAAATCTTAGTGCACCATGGTGCAGGGTGCTTGTAGGAGCATTTATGTAGATAATGTCACTGTAATCGATGGAGGGAAGGAAAGTCACAGATACAAGGCGTTTCCCAGTGATGGCATAGTTACATTGAAAAAGTAACTTAGTTAAGTTACTGATTAGTCCTTGGGAAAAGTAACTTAGTTAAGTTACTGATTACTTGATTTGGAAAGTAACTAAGTTAGATTACTAAGTTACTTTATTAGTTACTTTCAGCAGCCGCTGACAAGAACCCTCTGTCACAATACATAAAAAATTTAAATGTTTTAATAAAATAATTACTAATAAATATTCAAAAAACAAAATACAGTAGTCTTTCTTGACTTCACTAAACAAATAATATTTTTACAAAAAAGACTTATAAAATGTTTATTTTGAAAATGTGTCAAGTAAACAATACGTTTGTATGAAAATAAATAAAAGCATGAGCCACTGGCCAAAAGGATGGTCCAGCACAGAAGATCAACATCATCAGGTCAGGACTCTGCAGTCTACACTCATCTCCAGGCCAGCGGTCACTCTTTCAGGGATGAAGATGTTCACATCCTTGATAGAGAGGAACAATGGTTTGAGAGAGGAGTAAAGGAGGCCATCTTTGTGAAAAGAAACCATCCATCATTAAACAGGGGTGGAGGCCTCTGGGTTCAACTGTCCCCCTCTTATGCCCCTTTTCCACCGGTCGGCTCGGGTCGGATGTTACGTCATATGTGCGTCGCAGAGACCCCCTTTCAGCCTTTCCCACCGGATATTCCGTGCTGCGCCGCGCCAGATTTCCTGAGATTTTTGGGCTGGTTTCAGAGGGGTGCCGAGGCGAGCTCACCCGCTCCGGAAGGAGGAAGGAGGAGACTCGAGCAGTTTTCACGGAAGCGAGGGAAGTGATCACGGCAGGACTTTACATGAATAACACGGTAAAAACAATTTTTTTTTTAAATTTATAGCAAAGATGGGTCTTCAGCTGAACGTGTCCTTAATAAAATCACGTATTGCTCAAAACTGCAGGATTTTAAAAAGTAGGTTCGCCACGAGCAACGCGCGGCGCGCGGGCGGCTTTATGTCTTTAAATGTAGCTCAATGAACAGATATAAAATATATTTCATAGCTGACTTTATAGTACGAGGGTTCCTGAGCTCAACCACGCTTTAATATTGTCACGTAGTGGTCAAATATGCTGCATTTAAAGTAGTTTCGCTTTGACTTTTTCCAAACCTGTGCTTGCACAACGAAAATAAATTATAAAAATTCGAATTTTATTTCAAATAACTCCAACAGGATACATTTAGTATATGAACATGTTGTGATCACACTAGATTTTTTTGAAAAATATCAGCTATGTGGTTTTTGATAGAATTGATAATATGTGATACAAAGTACAAGGGAGAAAATTAATGGAGGTAGCTTGACACATTTATGTCTATAACACATTGAATTTTATTTCAAATAACTCCAACAGGATACATTTAGTATATGAACATGTTGTGATCACACTGTGTTGTTTAAAAAAAAAAAACAGTTTCTGGACTAAATTAATCACATTTTTCTTTTACAGTCAACAGAAGAAAATCACCAGAATTCAACAACCTGTGTCATCTTCTGGAGGAAGACGTGAGACACCAGATGGAAATTTGTTACTTCTGTTTGTCACTTCAAACTTTTCCTATTAAACGTTATATTTTCTTAAGTGGTGTCCTCGAACATTCAATTTCCTAAACTTATTTTATAATGTGAAGTGTGTATTGTGTTTAAATCCATACTGGAAGTTAAGAGAACTTTCCATTTGCATTTGACCTTTAAAGAATCATAAGATAAAGATTATTAGAATCTGCTCAACTGTTATTACGTTATAAATTATTTGGTTCTAGGATGAAGTCATACAAAAAAAGTCAAAAATTAAAAGTGGCCAAAGTCCTTTGGACAGTTTAAAGTTAAAGAATTCACAGACCATCCATCTACCATCTACCATCTACCACCCAGCAGCAACTTTACCAGGGAAACTCTGGCAGTTTCAAAGATCACAGTGTGATGTTTTAAATCAACTTTATTTATAAAGCACATTTTAAAAACCACAGGGTCAACCAAAGTGCTGTACAATAACATAAAAGACAAGTTAATTAAAAACTATAAAAAGCATACAAAAATAAATACATATACCAGTCTTACTGCAGGTGTGTTAACATGCCATAAAAGATAAGATCACGTGTTAAAAGCCAAGGAATAAATGTGTGTTTTTAAATAAGATTTAAAAAGTTTTGAGGACTGTCAGCAGCAACTGCTCAGCTGATCTGAGAACGGGGAGGGCAGGAAGGTTGAAGCAGCTCAGATAAATATGGTTTTGCAACTTTATCAAGCACCTTGTGCATAACTAAATAATAAAATATGCTTTAATACATCTTTATTGTAAAAATACTAAATTGGAAAATACATGGGTTTAAAGAAGGCAACAAGGTAGGATTATGAATTGGGTTTAAAGATTACAGCTCATGAGGTACTCATTATAGCATGACATCTCTTTCACAACATTCTGTCAAAGCCTTTATTGTGTTCTTCTTCTAGTGGTGGCTAGTACTGTAGTAAATAGCTTGAGGGAACATTACTGCCACCATGTGGTAAGACGAGTAGGATTCTGGACCCCGCCCACAGAAGGGGTACAAAAAAGCTGTGGAAACAGAACATAGATGTGACCCGACCCGAACTGAGCCGATCTGAGCCGATCCAAGCCGAGCCGAGCGGTGGAAAAGAGGCATTACAATGCTGTTATTGCTAGTATCACTCAGCCCTCTGTGAATAGCAAACAACCATCAGGGTGCTGCTAACTATCCATTGTTAGGCTGATGGTCCGTGAGCAGCTGGTTTCAGCTGTCAGCAGCAAACTGGTTCATCCACTGTGAGAGGGTGCTACAGTATTTATAAGATTGAGATGAATACAGCATCTCAGACTGAGGAAGTCTTTTGGACAAAAGATAAAACGTTTCTACAATTTTTTTTGTTCTGTTTTGTTTTTTGAATGTCCAGAGGACCAGACTTAGCATTTTTAGATTTTTCTACCTGGATTATTGAGCATGCATCAGG
>JBBPBX010038587.1:0-22330 GCA_038048925.1 Garcialebias charrua
AACCATTTTAGACCCATTTTTGGCTCTAATATCGCTGTTTTTCATTTTGGGCAAGAAATGGTGCAGTACCACTTTTGTCCGCTAGGGGGCCACTTCCAGACTGTTTCTAGCTCATGTTTCCGAAAAAAGCCTCCTTTGGTCGGACTGACTCTGTCGCTGCCCGCCTCCTGATCTGGATGTAGCTGCTGTTAGCTGTGTTATTAGCTGTTTTTTTTTAGCAAGATAACTCATAAACCACACCGCGGATTTTCTTGGAACTTACAGAGTGTAATTATTTGGTGGTCATTTACAAATTGTTAGCTGTATAAGACATTTGAGATAAAATTCAATTTTTTACAATTTATTTTATTAGCGCACGAGACGGTTTTGGAAGAAGTCCAACCGAAACAATTTATAATCTAGCAGATTTGACCATTTCGTGAATTGATTAAGGAACGATTAAGCTCAGGAAACCTTGTGCTATAATGTCAGCTAAGAAATTTTTTTTTTCTCGCAAAGAAATAATTGTTTTTAACCATGTTAATCTTGTGAAGTCCTTCGGTGCTCGCTCGCTTCTGTGGCCGCCATTTTCAGCAAGGCAAATGAGGCGCTGACGCGTCACATAGCGGTGACGCATAATAGATGCGTGTTATATGCCGAAGCGTGTTATTTATGGATTTTTCCAATTTATTTACAATAATTGGACAAAGCGTGTTATACACAGGAGCGTGTTATACCCCGATTTTTAACGGTAATCAAGTTCTAAGTTTTTTTTCCCCAAAAAAAACTTGTTCACATTTTCTGCCAAAAGCACAGATCTAGTTGCAATGAATATCTCCAGTGGTGGAGAAAATCATCTCAATAACAACAGTAGCAGCAATAAAGAGGTAGAGCTTTGCTAATTTTGCAGTGTGGCTGTATTTGGCCTCATTACTCAGAACCTCTTCTTGGACCTGCTCCCCCAGGCGATACAGGTCCCTGGAAAAGTTCAGAGTTTAGTCATCATAGACTTCTACTGGAGGTGATCTGGTGGAGTTCCCTGAAGAGGAAGAAGACAGCTGCTATCGCTGTCCCAGAGTGGAAATAAAACACAAAGAGGTAAAAAAGGAGTTAATAAGATTATAATTTTTAATTTAAAATAGATAATAATAATAAAAGCATGCGCGTAGGCAAGGGGGGTTCGGGGGGTTCGAACGAACCGCCCACTTTTAAAGGAGAAGTTGACAATGCTAAACTAATGTGTCTGGATAGCTCAACTGATAAAGCGTCTGCCTTCAGTCCCAAAGCTCGTGGGATCAAGTCCCGCTTGGTACAACGTTTTTTTTTTTTTTTTCAATTCATTCCAAATTAAAAAAGCACAAGAAAACTATTTACAAAACAGCAAGGAATAAAACAATGCATTAAATGAAAGGAATCAGACGAAGAAAATAATCTTATCTGCCCCTTCTCAAACTATTTTTTTTTTCAAACACTCGATTCAAACAACTAATTTTACATTTGTCTTTTATTGGATAAAAAAAGTATGCCTGTGAAGAAAGAAGAATGTGTTAACCACAGGCTGTGGTTAACACATTCTTCTTTTTTTATCCAATAAAAGAGTGTTTGAAAAAAAAATAGTTTCAGAAGGGGCAGATAAGATTATTTTCTTCGTCTGATTCCTTTCATTTAATGCATTGTTTTATTCCTTGCTGTTTTGTAAATAGTTTTCTTGTGCTTTTTTAATCTGGAATGAATAAAAAAACAACAACAAAAAAAACATTGTACCATGCGGGACTTGATCCCACAAGCTTTGGGACTGAAGGCAGACGCTTTATCAGTTGAGCTAACCAGGCACATTAGTTTAGCATTGTCAACTTCTCCTTTAAAACGAACCGCCCCCCACAAAGTTCTGGCTACGCCCATGAAAAGAACAGTACCTCTTCTTGAACGGTTGTTATGAGGTGGTTGAATCTCTCGGTCATCATCATCATCATCATCAGGGCTTTAATCTGCTCCATGTGTGGAAGTAAATGGGTTTAAATTTGTTTTTGAGTGTAACGAATCTTTGGACACCCGGGTTTTGTTGGCCACATTGGGTCACATTTGTTGCTATAGTTACATAACCTCCCAAATGTCATCCCACTGCCTCTCTGCCTCTACTTGCTGAGTGCAGCCAACACAGACGGCTGTAATGTCCACACTCACACCAAGGGTCAACGCGGAATAATCAATTAGCTTGACATGCATGTCAGTGGAAAACTGCACTTCTGATTCAAACCCAGAACTTTCTTGCTGTTAGAATATGGTGCTAACCACTGTAACCTCATTGCTAGATAATTTATTGTCTAAGAACTATGGCTGTTGATGCTGACATGTATCTCAGTGAATTTCTGCCTGAACCTGGAATCAAGCTAAAGTGAAAATTACCTTAAATATTTGCCATATATTGGTTCTTTGTGTTGATTTTTGTTGTGTTTTATTTTTTCTTGTGCTTCAAAGCTTAAGCTGTTGTGATTATTTAACTGAAATTTCTAAAGTTTGCTCACCGTTCACCTGTTTTGTTTCTATCAGCTCACCTAGTTTGCTTCAACAGTCATACTGAAACTCCTCGTTTTCTTCCATCGTCTGTTTTCCTTCCAACGTAATTGTTTTATCTTCTTTAATCACTCAGTGCTGTTTAGAGACATATTTAGCAGATTTCTTTTATTATTATTGAAAGTTCCAAACAGTTGGCCTGATTAATATTTGTCCCAAACTGACTAATGGGTAGTCATTTAGTGCATTAATGGAAAAAAAAAACATCAATCTGGTGCTGTGGCGAGGCTGGAGACTGTTTTGTTGAATTACATTGCAACTCAGCATCCAGTTAATTTAGTAAAAGTCTCATTAGTTTGTCATTTTCATTACTTATTGTTTTTCAAAATCTGAATCTTTCTAATGCCTCCTCTACATTTTCACCCATTTGTTTCCTTCTCGAATGAATTATGCCTGTTTCCAATTTGAAAGAGGTCCCTCATGATGGAGATTTTCACAGCAAGCTGCATTGGAATATTGCAGTTCAATCTCAAACTTCTAAAATGTTTTTGCTGGTTTTTTATGTGAACAGTTGAGAAATTAACCTTAAACAAGCGATAAACTACTTTGTAGAAATGCACTTACAATTATTAACTTTTCAAGGTTTTAATGTTAACACAGAGTAAACTCTGTAACATTTTGTTACAACTTTGTGTCATGATATTCTGCTTTCAGAGTGACTCCCTTGTGTTGGTGAGTGTCATTTCTTTCTTTTTTTTAACTCTGAAAATTCACACAAACAAGTGACTCAAGCTAATCAATCCACTGTGTGCCTTGTCATTTAAAACAAAAACGTCCCTCTCGACCCCCGCAGAGTTGCTGATGTGGTTCTAGGAGTTTGATTGCCCAGTCCACATGTGTTTTATGGACCTGGACAAAAGTCTTCCATGCATGGCCCCCAAGGAATTCTGTAGCGTGGTTGATAGAGGAGTATTGTGGAGGTTTGGAAATGTCTTGGAGAGATGGCAGTGAGTTTTTTGACTCAAATATTTAATGGAATATTTGAGGGTGAAAAAATGCCTGAAGAATGGAGACGAAGTGTGCTGGTGCCCATTTTTAAGAACAAGGGTGATGTACAGAGTTGTAGCAACTACAGGGGAATTAAGTTGATGAGCCACACAATGAAGATCTGGGAGAGAGTTGTGGAAGCAAGACTTAGACAAGAGGTGACTATCTGTGAGCAGAAGTATGGTTTCATGCCAAGAAAGAGCACCACAGATGTCATCTTTTTTTCATTCATTCAACCTTTATTTAAACAGATGTCACATTGAGCCTCGGAAACTCATTTACAAGTGAGATCTGTTGGACAGACAATAAAAGTGGTGAAAAATGGCACATAGGGTTTGGAGACAAAAAAAATTCCTAACACATTTTTGACCTCTGTTATAAGGTCAAAAATGTGGTAATGAAAAAAAAATCTTGCACACGAGCACATAATGACGCCGACATTACACGGGAGGGGTGGAGTACTCAAAGACGGTGAGCAGCCAGCTTGCAGGGGGACTGCAGAGTTCAGATAAAAAACACTCAGTTCTTATACAGTAGTTCCCTCTGTAGAGATCTGTGCGCACTCGGGGGTGCCGAGGACGGCCAGAGGTGAATCCAGAGTCCTGAAATGATGACAGAATGTTTATTCAGCTGGGCTCCTCTGAAAAGTCCGTGGAATTCCTCAGTAGCAGGTTTGGGAGTTGGTGAGAGTGTCAGGTTTACAAAACTTCTCAGGCGTGTTGAGATAAGATGGCCTATCAAGGCCAGTCGGGGAGCTGAATGTCAGATAAACACGATTGTTTTGGGAACAGGCAGAACTTTAATGACATCTACCTTGAGTCTGTGTCGGTCCACTTGCTTCCGAAATGTCCAAATTAAAATGACCATACCAATGGAAAGTGCCTGAGAAAATCCCAGAGATCTAATCCATTCAGCCAAAAGTCTGGGTTTTCAAGACATGAACCAAGCCATCATGTAAGGCAGGCCACAGATGACAGTAGAGATAGACACATCATCAAGTCTTCCAAGTCGATGAGATATCCAGCTGTATGCATGCCAACAGGGCAAATCGGCTCGCCTACAGCCTGTCTTCTTTTTTCTTTTTTTTCAATATTCAATTTTTATTAAATCCTTCAACATTTACACAGTTAAACATACAGTGATAACAGATGTTGACAATATTAATATTGCAAGTACCGGTGTATAACAATTGAGTAATTATACAGAGAAGGACTTGAGTTTTTTACATTTCCCCCCCTAAACCCCTCCTGAACCTCTCAATCCCCCCACCCCGCCACCCCAGCCAGCTAAAGAAACTAAAACAAAAGAAAATATAATAAAATAAAGTAACGTAAACAAAATGTTCACACGAACTGCATCTTTTTTATTCTGGATCTATAGTGTTTGAGCCTTAACTATCTGGTTTTAAGAACGGTTCCCACGTGCTCTGATACACCTCAATCTGACCGTTTATCTTGTGAATGAGGCGTTCATAAGAGGCGGTCTCTAAAAGTTCTGCATACCATTCTGTATAGGTAGGGATATTTTGTCCTTTCCAGTGTCTTAACATGACTCGTTTTGCTGTGGTGAGGGCTATTTTTAACCATTGTGCTTTTGTTGTTTCCATTTTGACCTTGTAGTCTAAGAAGTTAAGAAGTCACAGTGTAGGTGTCAAAAGTAAGTATGAGTTAGGTGTGCTATTAATTTTCCCCATAACCTCCTGCCAGTATGAAGTTAGGTTCGGACACGTGATGAACATATGAAGCATGTCTCCTGCATTTTGTTTACAACGCCAGCAAATATCAGAGTTATTTCAAAAAGGCGTTCAATTCAAGATCAACTGGACTTTATTTGTAACAGAAGACGTTTCGCTTCTCATCCGAGGAGCTTTATCAATTCAATGAACTAGACTGTGTGTCAGCGTGTGGATTTATAACAGAAGTCACGCACCATCATATGTAAATTGCAAGCTGAGGTAACACATACATGTAAATTGACAGATCACACCTTAACAGTAGGGAGTTCCCTCTGTTAAGGTGTGATCTGTCAATTTACATGTATGTGTTACCTCAGCTTGCAATTTACATATGATGGTGCGTGACTCCTGTTATAAATCCACACGCACACACAGTCTGGTTCATTGAATTGATAAAGCTTCTCGGATGAGAAGCGAAACGTCTTCTGTTACAAATAAAGTCCAGTTGATCTTGAATTGAACGCCTTTTTGATTTATCATGTCCTGGATGACTGAGAATCTTCACCAGCATATCAGAGTTATTTATTCTAGCTCTAAATAATTTAACTGGTGTCCAATGTATTCAATTCAAAATTTTGAACTGTATAAGTTTGGAGCGTGCATCCCTCATGGGCTTTAACATTTGTTTGATTATTGCACTCCACTCTTCTTCTGTAAACTTTTTGTTTAATTCTGATTCACATACCTTTTTAAGTCCTACATTAATATTACAAGTTTTCTCGATCAGGTAGTTATAGATGTGACTTACTCGTCTTGAGGAGTCTTTCAATTTATTAAACATGGTGTATATTGGTGACTCTGTGGGTATGGTTGCCTCAGATTTCTTTAATTTTGTAAGGCAGTCTCTTATTTGTAAGAACTTCCAAAATTCTTTATAGTTTAGACTGTATAATTCTTGAAATTGTTGAAAAGACAATAAGATACCATTTTGAAAGAAGCAGTTTATCCTCTCTATCCCTTTTGTATGCCAGCTCCTCCAAAAGATCATTTTCCCCCCTATTTTTATTTTTGGGTTATTCCACACTGAGGCTGTTCCTTGAGTGAAGGGACAGGTGTTTATTTTTTTATGTAACCGTTGCCAAATGTTTTTAGTATGCATCATAATTGGGTTGGATTTAACTCCATCATTTGGCTGTTGGGATAGATAATCAATGGCTTTGAACGGGGCATTTACTTCACCTTCCAAGTTCACCCAGATTGGACTATTGTCATCGTTTAACATACCGGTGAGTGATG
Organism: Garcialebias charrua; assembly: GCA_038048925.1. Lineage (NCBI taxonomy): Eukaryota > Metazoa > Chordata > Actinopteri > Cyprinodontiformes > Rivulidae > Garcialebias > Garcialebias charrua. The sequence continues at coordinate 6,512 of JBBPBX010038587.1, forward strand.
TTATTTGTGCACTTATAAAAGCTTCCTGGTAAAGTTGCATGTTTGGCAATCGTAGTCCTCCATATTCTATTTTAGCTTGGAGTTTTATGATAGACATTTTGGTTTTTTTCCCCTCCCATATAAAGCTGTTTATCATTTTGTCCAGGGTCTTGAATATAGAGTGTGGGATTTTAAGAGGTAATAAATTGAATAAGTAATTTAGTTTTGGTGTAATAATCATTTTAATGGCTTGGACTCTGCCCCACAGTGATATTTGTAACTTGTCCCACCCCTTTAAAAGTAAGCTTATCTTATTTATCACAGGTTCAAAGTTGTCCTGTATAATGTTTTCCAGGTCCGGGTTCAGCAGTATACCCAAGTATTTAAGGTTTTTTAGTACCCACTGAAATTTCCACTTTTGTATATGACTTTTATAACAAAACTTTGACAGGGGCATCACCTCACATTTAGACCAGTTAATCTTGTATCCGGATAGTTCAGAAAAATTGTTGATCAGATTAAGTAAAGGAGGTAATGATTCCTCGGGATTTGACATTAGGAGCAGCACATCGTCTGCAAAAATCAACGTTTTGTTGTCTAGTCCACCCATTGTTATACCTTTTATTATTTTGTTTTGTCAGATGGCCTGAGCCAAAGGTTTGAGTGCAATAATAAAGAACAGAGGCGACAGTGGGTCTCCCTAGTCCCACGTTCAATTGAGAATTGAGTTGATCTTGATCCATTAGTTGTTATAATCGCTTTTGAGTCTGTGTAGATCATTTTGATTATTTCTAAAAAAGAGTTCTGAAACCCAAATTTTTCGAGTGTATAGTATAGATAGCTCCAGCTGACCCTGTCAAACGCTTTTTCCGCGTCGAGTGATAGGGCTGCTACAGGAAAGTTGAAATGTTGGGCCTTCCAAATCAGATGTAATAAACGTCTTAGACTATCAGATTAGGTTCTGCCCCTCACAAAGCCCGTTTGGTCCGGGTGTATAATTGATGTTGTAATTTTATTGATCCGCAATGAAAGTATTTTTGTGAATAATTTTGCATCATAGCACAGTAAGCTTATTGACCTATAGCTTGAACACTCCAAAGGGTCTTTCCCTTTTCTTGGAATGAGGGTGATTAGAGATTCCTTCACTGATCTGGGGAGCCGATGCGATTCAATAGCTGAATTAAAGGTTTTTACTATTTCTGCACCTAGTTCAGATGTAAATTTTTTGTAAAACTCATTAGGAATACCGTCCAAGCCTGGGGTTTTCCCATTGGGTGATATTTTAATGGTTTTAACGAGCTCTTCCATAGTTATAGGTCTTTCTAGTTGTGAGGCATTCTCTTTGGACAGTTTCTGGAGAGTTAATCTTCCAAAAAACTTTTCTGCTGTATTTAGATCAAATTGCCCTTCTTGAGAATACAGATGCTTGTAGAAATCCTTGAATCTTTTATTAATTTCTTTCTGACTAGTAACTACGCTCCCCTCCCCATTCTTTATTGCATTAATTTGACGCGCTGCTTGTTTGGCTTTTAATTGGCTTGCTAATAATTTATCAGCTTTATTACCTGAATCATACCATCTCTGTTTGATCCTGAAAAGAGAATACTCAGGTTTTTTTTTTTAAATATTGTATTTAGCTCATATTTAGCTTTGACTAATTTATCGAAAGTCGATGGATTAAGATTTTCCGAATATTCCCTCTCTAATTTCTTTATCTCTTTTTCATAGAGATTTGTGTTTTGGGAATCTTGTTTTTTGATTCGGGAGGAGTGTTTTTTGTTTGTTTTTTTTCATTATTTTTTACATTTTTGGGCGCTAGTGGCCTTTATTGTAGAGGGAGAGGGCGAAACGGGTAGAGAGTTAGGGGAGACACTGCAGAGAATAGCTCGTCGGGTCTGGGACTTGAACCCGCGACGCCTGCAGAGAGGCTCAGCCTTATGTGCCGCGCACTTAACCCCTACACCAAAGCGCCGGCACATTCGGGAGGAGTGTTGTATCAGTATTCCCCTAATGTATGCTTTGAACCCGTCCCAAATTGAGTTTTGGTCTGCCATATTATTATTGTTTATAAAATATTCAGTAATTAGTTCTCTGAGTTTTTTGCATAGGTCAGCATCATTTAGTAAGCTGGTGTTCATCCTCCAGCCCTTAGCCCTTTCCTGTTGAGATCTCATTTGTAAAACTAGGTCTATGGGGGCATGGTCAGTTAATGCAATCGAACCAATATTGCAATTCCCAACACTTTCAATCAGAGAGTGTGAGAGTAAAAAATAGTCTATCCGACTATAAACTGAGTGCCTACTTGAAAAAAATGTATAATCTCGTGCTGAAGGGTTTAGGAGCCTCCAAATGTCTGTTAGTCCAGCATATTTGCACAGGGCTTTAATCGCTTCCTGAGTTTTGCGAGTTTTAGGAATTGATTTCCCAGATCTATCCAAAACAACATCTAAGACTTGGTTGAAATCTCCTGCTAAAACAGTTGGGAAGTCTCCAAACTCCATTAAAATTGACTTTAGTTGTAAGAAAATGTCTGGGTCCTCTATATTAGGTGCATATATATTAGCTATAATAAGGATTTGTCCTGAAATATTGGCTCGCAGAACAATTATGTGGCCTTCTTTGTCTTTATATTCTTTCTCCACTTGAATTGGAAGGTGTTTAGAGAATAAAATTGACATGCCCCTTTTTTTCTGTTTGTAAGTATTATGGTAAGCCGGTCCCACCCACCTGTCTTTAATTCTGTTGACGTCTTTCTCCAACAGGTGTGTTTCCTGCAGCAGCATCACATCTGCCTTTTTCTGTTTTAAATATTTGAGTATTTTGTGTCGTTTAGCGTAGGAGCCCAGAGGATATTTTAATTATGGTCTCCATCTTTTATTTCCATTTAACGATAGTAGTAGTGAGGCCTTCATTATGTCTTGTGATATGGCAGTTGTGTGTGGCGTAAAACAAAAGAAAAAAAAAAAAACTGGCTGAAGTGGAGGATCCCAAAAACAAAAATGAAACTTACCAGTAGACACGAACAGAAGTGTCTTTGGTAAAATAACAACACCTTATTCCTTATGACGAGCATAGAGGTCTTCAGAGTGAGCCTTCTCGGCCAGCAACATATGATAATAATAAATGTCCAGAACTTCCGCCAGAACTTGGCTCAAACACCTCAGGAAGAGAGAGAAAAGAAAGAAAAAAAAACAAAACAGATAAACACCAATGTAGCTGGACTATTTACTGTACATATTAAGAAAATGTGTGGGACATGAACATATGTCAATTGAGATTTATCTCCCATCAGCAAAACGGGGGTCTCCCCTAAATAACATAAATATGTCCAGTATATCTGAGTCCAGTTTCAGCGTATCTGTGTATAGTATGATAAACATTTTAGTCTTAATAAGTTGGAGATTATGTTATAATTAGTGTACTCAAAGATGGAAAATTATTAGTGAACATTGTAGTTATTTAGCTTATATAAAAATATATACAGCATATCTATGTATATGTACACACATATCAGATACATATATGCACATATATATACATACATATATACATACATGTATACATACACACATACCCACACATATCTATATATATATATATATATATATATACACATATATATATATATATACATACATACATACCTACACACATACACATACACATACACATTTGATTTGATTTGATTTGATGTTTATTTATTCATTTTAAAACAACGATACAAAAAAGTTTCATCAGATACAAGAATACAAGTAGGATAAAATGAAAGGAGCAGAAAGAAGATGAAATCTTATGATATCTGCCCCTTATAAATATCTGTTTTGTTTTAGTGTAGTCGGTATCCTATGAGCCCTCTCGATGATGATTTGATCCATGTCTTGGTCTTGTGGGAGTAGAGATCGTAGAACATCCATGACACATTCACGTACATTATTCCCCTTCTCCGAGAGCTCAGGGACCCCCTTGATTCTCAGATTGTTTCTTCTGCTGTAGCTTTCTTGATATTGCATCCGACTTTCCAACTGTGCAACTTTGGACTTTAGCTCAGCTGCGTCCACAGTGAGCACCGCGTTTTCATCTTCAAGTTGTGACACTCGGTTTTTGGCCTCCCCAAGCCTGCTGTTGAGGCCGACCACATCAGATTTTAGTGAGTCCAGACCGTCTTTTATTGTAATCACGTCTGCCCCGACCTGCTGTATTTTGTCTTGAAGATCCCGGTTCATGATGTGAATCTTGTTTATAATCGATGTGTCTGTCCCTGCATCAGCGGGCGTCTCCGTGCTGGTGTTAGCACTAGCGGTGCTAGCATTAGCCTCGTTAGCTCGTTGTTGCGACAGCAGCATTTGGTTGATTTTAGGGCCCGGTGTATTCTTCAGTCTTAAATTTCTCCCTTTGTTCATCTGGCCTGTTATTTTGTGCTGTACTCACTCGGTTTGAACCTTCTGGCGGAATGTAGAATGTAAAACTGGCCGATATCAGCTCGAGCTCTTCAGCATGCATCCTACCCTCGCCGCATCGTCACCGGAAGTCGCCTGTCTTCTTTTTGAAGAAATGTTATCAGTTATGTTGAGGGACCAACTGACCAAATTGAAGTCCATAGTTATGATTCGGAAGATTTTGTAGAAGAGAGGCTCTCAGACAATTTCACAGACAAGACAAAGCAAAAGCAAAATCTTTGCTTTGAGAATGTTGATAGAGAAGTACAGAGAGTCAGAAAGAACTCCATTGTGTGTTTGTGGATTTAGAAAAAGCATATGACTGCCAAGAGAGGAGGTGTGGTATTGCATGAGGAAATCTGGAGTGGCAGAAAAGTATGTTAGACTGGTACAGGACATGTATGAGGACAGCAGGACAGTGGTGAGATGTGCTGTAGGAGTGACAGATAGCTTCAAAGTGGAGGTGGGATTTCATCAAAGATCGGCTCTGAGCCCCTTCTTGTTTGCTCTGGTGATGGACCGACTAACAGATAAGGTCAGGCAGGAATTCCCATGGACTATGATGTTTGCAGATGACATTGTGATCTATGGTGAGAACAGGGAACAGGTGGGAGAGAACTTGGAGAGGTAGAGGTATTCACTTGAAAGAAGAAGAATGAAAGTCAGCCGTAGTAAAGGCTCCAGTATAGCTCTGCATACGGCCGTACGAAGGTCCGTACGCGCGCAATTTACGCAGGCAGTTCACTCCCATAGCTCAGCGTGAGGCTCCAGCGTTTCCACACCAAATTCTATGACGCTGATTGGTTATTTGCTGACACGCCTACTGAATTGATTGACAGTTTGGGTGGGGAAAAAAGGCGAGAGCCGGCAGCTTCTGCCGCAGCGGTGTTCTATGTTTATATGTTTTCATTCATTCATTCAACCTTTATTTATACAGGCTAGCCTCGTTGAGCCACGGGGACTCATTTACAAGAGGGACCTGTCTCACTCACACCCAGGGTCAATTTAGAGTTACCAATCAGCCTAACATGCATGTTTTTGGACTGTGGGAGGAAACCGGAGCACCCGGAGAAAACCCACGCATGCATGGAGAGAACATGCAAACTCCACCCAGAAAGGCCCCCGGACCGGGATTTGAACCGGGGACCTGCTCGCTGAGAGGCAGCAGCTCTACCAGTTGTGCCACCGTGCTGCCCCCTATGTTAATGAAAAGTTCTAAAAAATAAACTAAAAACAGGGAGCACTGGTCCTGCAACCCATACATCAGACCATTACAGTAGACCAGGAAATCTGCAGAACCTTGCGCAGCCACGTTGGACCCGAGTTTAATTCGCTTGTGACAAATTCATTCATTTTCTCATCATTTCAGTCATGGAGTCAGCGGAGGAGGAAGCGATCACTTGACTTTTGGCAAAAAAACAAAAGAAAAGGCCAGATCAGGGATGAAGAAGGGGAATTTAATACATTTGTGTCGCATACAAAACAGTCCGGCGCCGGGCAGTTTATTGTGCGACAACGCGCTTGCGTTCGCGGTCGTAAAAATTGAGCTTTGCGCGTACATGCCCTGCGGGGGTACGCTTGTACCTCTGCGTACGAACGGCGTAGAGCGGCGTATGGCCGAACGCGGAGCTATACTGGGGCCTTAAGACAGAGTACATGTGTGTGAATGAGAGGGAGGCCAGTGAAACAGTGAGGCTACAAGGAGCAGAGGTCACAAAGGTGCAGGACTTCAAGTACTTGGGGTCCACTGTCCAGGAAAATGGGGAATGTGGTAAAGAGGTGAAAAAGAGAGTCCAGGCAGGATGGAGTGGATGGAGAAAAGTTTCAGGAGTGATTTGTGACAAAAAGGTGTCAGCAAAGGTCAAAGGAAAAGTTTACAAGACAGTGGTGAGACCAGCTATATTGTATGGTCTGGAGACAGTGTCATTGACAAAAAGACAGGAGAAAGAACTGGAAGTAGCAGAAATGAAGATGCTGAGGTTCTCCTTAGGAGTGACAAGGATGGATAAGATCAGGAATGAGATCATCAGAGGTACAGCACATGTTGAACAACTGGGAGATAAAGTTAGGGAGGCCAGACTGAGATGGTTTGGACATGTCCAGAGGAGGGACAGTGGGTATATTGGTAGAAGGATGTTAGAAATGCAGCTGCCAGGAAAAAGACAAAGAGGGAGGCCAAAGAGGAGATATATGGATGCAGTTAGAGAGGACATGAAGGTAGTTGGAGTGAGGCTGCAGAGGATAGAGTGAGGTGGATGACTCGCTGTGGCGATCCCTGAAAAGGGAAAAGCCGGAAGAGGAAGGAGTGTTGGGTTCACTCTTGTCCGCGAATAACTAAAGCAAGAGCTGTGTTCGCTTTCTTTTCAGTGTTGTTCCCAGTGCTGGTTTGAATGGGTATCCTTTGTCTCTGACCAATGGCGGCTGGTGATTTTTTTTTTTTATGGGGGGGTGCCATAAAAATTTTTTAAGCATGTATAGAAGTAGGGGTTGAACGAGTACATAATTTTTAACCTCGACATTAACATAAAAAAACTCGAACGACGCTCGAGTAGCCGATGACGTCACAGTGTCTTACGATGCAAAATAAATAAATAAATATAAATGCCTAAAAACGTCTTTACAAAAAGAAAAAAAAGACCAACAAAGCATTGGGAGCATTTATTATGCTCCTATCATTTATCATACTGCACATAAGTCACAGGAAAAACAAAACTATTAGTTATATTAATAATATTAAAAGTGAAAGTATAAGGCGATGAAAACCGAAACTTAAAAAACAAATGGGGCCACAGCCACACCGTACCACCGCCTGCAGCTGTGCAATTTAGGTTTACTTTTAGAGATTGTGTTTATAGATTTTTGGTAGCTCTAGAGAGATGAATATTTGTTTTTTTTGTTTGTGAAACGAGAGAGAGGAAGCCGTTTCGGCCGTGTTATATATGGGACCTGCATTGCAACACTGCCCTCTGCTGTCACAATCTACTACAAAGAAAGTCAACACGAAGTAGCGCATTTTATAAAATTATAAACTGTTTTACCTTTTTGACAAGACGGCCTGCTCCATTAACATCCGTGCGCACACAGGAATCCATTTTGTAGCGTCTACTAAAAGCTAAAAGCTACCCCGCGCGCTGTGAAATGTGAAATGTGACGTCACTATGGGTACCCGAGGTGGACAAAAAAGCCTCGATAGAAGTCAAAGCAGTCGATCTGTCGAAAACTCGGGTACTCTGTTAATGCACTATATAGAAGTATGCATAATTATGTTTGTATACTGTAAAGTAAGTTTGTTCATGTTTTTATTTGTATATATCAGGTGTATCCATTTGCATAAAACTATCATTAATAAAACATGGTTCATCTTCACCTTGTTTGAGGCATCAGTTCTGCTTCCACTTTTCAATTGTTGGACAACTTCTATCATATTCTGTTATAATTATTTTAGTAATACAAGTTCATAATATAAATAGAATTGTGAGGGTCCAGACTTAAATAAGGACAAAGGTGTTCAAAAATCCACCAAATAATTCAATTTAATAGTTCCAAAAATAAACTAACAAATAATTAAATTTCAATGAAAAATAAATCAAAAGATAATAACAAATTTGGGCCCAACTTAAACAGGTCAACTGAAGTCTAACAAGGAGGAATGATTCCAGATTAGATTTTAAATAACTGATTTATGGGGAAGAAAAATGATCTATTTTACTGTGATCCACCTGATGAGCTCCACCTATACTTAAGGCTGCAGTCAAGTCCTACTCTTCGCTGGAGCATTGATGCCTACTCATGGTATTTATGCTTCTAGCCAGTTTGTGAGTACAGTACTTTGAGAGACACTTACCTTGTTTTTTGTTGTGTTTCCAGTCCTCGTTTCCATCTTGGTCCTGGGACCAGTTCTCTGCTCATCGTGTCTTGCCCTCCAACCACTTGCCTGCCTCATTTCGCCCTCTGGGATTCATCTCAAGGAACTAAGGATTTCTCTGTAAAATAACAAACAAAACTAGATCAATCATTCATTCAACCTTTATTTATACAGGCTAGCCTCGTTGAGTCACGGGGACTCATTTACAAGAGGGACCTGTCTCACTCACACCAAACAACCATCCACTCTCACACTCACACCTAGGGTCAATTTAGAGTCACCAATCAGCCTAACAAGCATGTTTTTTGGTCTGTGGGAGGAAACCGGAGTACCCGGAGGAAACCCACGCATGCACGGGGAGAACATGCAAACTCCACCCAGAAAGGCCCCGGACCGGGATTTGAACCGGCAACCTTCTCGCTGAGAGGCAGCAGCTCTACCAGTTGTGCCACCGTGCTGCCCAAAGAGAAACGTTGTACCATGCGAGATTCGAACTCATGACCTTTGGAACTAAAGGCAACCGCGCTACACACTGACCTAAACGTAGGCGTAATCATCTTGAAAGAGTTTTATAGTCAAGCCTTTCTGACAGTTTGTTTCATCTTCTAGGAAATCCAGAAGATCCCTGTACATGTGTACAGTATATAGACTTGCACTGTAAATAATAAACACTGTTAATTTTGCACCTCTTTATCTTATGTCGTTCTGGGTCTCATTACCAACTGGGTAAACCTTTGAAATCATAACACTATGACCACTTTATTGTTCTTTTTACATATTTTGTGCTAATTTCAGCTTACTTTTTTGTTGCTAGTTTTATATCTTTCAAAATATGAAACTTTCCCTTAAACATTATTCTCTTAAATCTGTTTTCTTTTTTATCTTGTTGAGATTTTAGCTACTGTTCTGCTACTTTTCTGCTACTTTTAACTAGCATTTTGATACTTTCAGCAAAAAAATGCTACTTTAGCTAGTGTTTTGCTACTCATCAATATTTTCCTCTTTTTGCTGAAGCTTAGCAGTTTAAGCATCTGTCTTTTAGCTACTATATGTCATGTGTTTGCCCCTCACAGCCAGCCATGTTCATGTTTGTTGTTAAAGAAACTGAAGTGACCTAAAATCCGATATCAGTCTCCTTAAGTTGGTCACCCACCAGACTGGTCTAAGGGTCTTTTCTTCCACTTTATGATAAAGAGGCTCTGGGTCCTGCAAGGACAATAACCTTCACATCAACGTGAAGAAGACAAAGGAGATGATTGTGGACTTTTCATTCATTCATTCATTCAACCTTTATTTATACAGGCTAGCCTCGTTGAGTCACGGGGACTCATTTACAAGAGGGACCTGTCTCACTCACACCAAACAACCATCCACTCTCACACTCACACCTAGGGTCAATTTAGAGTCACCAATCAGCCTAACAAGCATGTTTTTTGGTCTGTGGGAGGAAACCGGAGTACCCGGAGGAAACCCACGCATGCACGGGGAGAACATGCAAACTCCACCCAGAAAGGCCCCGGACCGGGATTTGAACCGGCAACCTTCTCGCTGAGAGGCAGCAGCTCTACCAGTTGTGCCACCGTGCTGCCCAGAACTTCAGAAGGAACAAACAAACCCCACACCCCACTGAACATAGGAGGATCTGCGGTGGAAGTGGTCTCCAGCTACAAGTACTTAGGTGTACGGTACACATGAACGATAACCTCAGCTGGAGCAACAACACCACCAGCCTGATCAAGAAAGTTCATCAGAGACTCTACTTCCTCAGACGGCTGAGACGAGCTGGTCTGAGAAGTTCAGACCTCATCTCCTTCTACAGGTGTGCAGTGGAGAGAGCAAATAAATAGAATCAATCTACTGTATTTTTTTAGTACCAGACAGTTCTCTTAAATATTCCTAATATTAAAGGTCCTGAGTTGACTCCTAATGCATCTTAGCATATATAACATTTCACCATATAAATGTACCTTAAATGTTTCAATGTTAATAAGCTAGTAACTTGCAAGAGACTTTGTTTTCATTCTCCAGATCAATACAGTGTTAAAAATAGTAAAACACCACAAGTGAAAATACTCACTTTTGGGATATGGGAAGTCACCTGCTGCATGATAAGGTTAAGCTGGACATCTTGGATCTTCTTCTGTACACCACCTGTCTGTTACACAGGTGGTAGATTGGATGCCGGTGTGTAGAGATGAAGGTGTTGTGTGGATTTTTTTCTGTAAAGAAAGTACAGAAGGCACATTAATTATGTATTTTTTTTAGCATTTTCCACATTGCTTGAAGTGCTTTGTGTACACATATGTAATCACATTTTAACTTTCTTAATACAACATAAATAATAATATCCAGGTTATTTCAATTGCATTCCATCCACAGTGATCTTTATAATATTAAAATTAAATTCAAATAATTATATAATCACTGTTTCATAACATGAAAAATTCAAACTATTTAATGCTTAAATCTTTCTGCTACTTGATTTATTTAAGTTTAGAGTGTCTTTGAAACAACAGCACAACTTATAATGAAACTAAAGTTTAACTAAACTAAAACTAAAGTTTATTTATTCATTCAGATTTATTCATCAGAAAATTTGCAACTGCTGCAAAACGAAACGAGACAAAAGTAAGTTAACACAGACACTCTGAGGAGTAAAACGGTTCATGAGCTGAACAAGATGGACAGACAGGAGTCGTCTTCAGACCATTCGGGTTTATAACTAGCAACTTTTATTCATTCATTCATTCAACCTTTATTTAGTCAGGTAAATCTTTTGAACCTCATGGGCTCATTTACGAAAGCGACCTGCTAAAACTAAAGAACAATGAACAGTAATGGTAGAATTTCCTTAAACAATAAACAATCAAACAATAAACAATAGAAAACAAAAGAGAGAGAAAAAAAAAAATATATATATATATATATATATATATATATATATATATATATATATACATATATATATAAATACATATACATATATATATATATACATATATACATATATATATATATACACATATATATATATATACACATATACACATACATACACACACATACACACATACATATATATATATACTGTATATATATATACATATACATACATATATATACATATATATATATACATACATATACACTCCTCCTTTTATAATGTAACATAACATATCATAACATATCATATCATAACATAACATAACTTTTATAATGTTGTACAGTACACCACAACATAAGCACAGCTAGTAGCTAGCTACTGTGTGACTGACCGCAACACACACACGACACCACGTCACGCATCAGCTCAAACTTTGCTCGTGTGATTTATTAAACTCACTTAAAGAGGAACTAAACCCTGGTCTAAATACGTGTTTACGGTGACCCCTATGGGTTGAACAGAGGAATTGCACCTTAATTTTCTTATTGGTCTAGGATTCTCACTGTGATGTGTTTTCTCACTCTGATGTCACGGAAGTGGTTCAAGCAGAGCCAATCCCCTGCAGAGATGAGAAGGTCCTGCAGCATTCATACCTTATATGGAAGTGCCACATTTCACTCCTGACAAACGGTTTTTTTTGGGTTTTTTTCCCATTCTTTTGAGCCTTTGGTTTTGGATGGAATGGGTGGAATAGATAAATACAACTACATGTTTATCCTTTGTTGTTGCTTGGTGTATGTTGTTGGCTAGAGGTTTAATTTGTTTTAGGTTGTTGCTGGTGGAGGCGTGAACAAAAGCACAACTACTAAAACACACCCATGTCTCATGCTACCTCCTCCCCTCCTTGTCTCTCGACACGCCCATTTTGAGGGTGATTTTGGATCTGCTTAGGGGAAGGAGTTACCGTCTCAGCCTGGGTTTAGTTCGTCTTTAATATTACTTGCTTATCTGTGTAGAAAGGCACCATTAATAATTACTGCTGTTTCAACGTCGCTAGTTGCGTGTGATCAGCTCTGACTGTGTAAACAGAGATGATCCCCCGCTCCCCCTCCCTCCTCGGCTCGAACCAGAAACGCTGGCGAACCGCAACTATCACGAGACGAGTCCAAGCCTCCGGGCGACGGAAAATGCGACCTGAACAGTCCAATAATTTTGGACAGATGGGACATAAACTGTGCATGTGCTTAGTGCTAGTTATAATTAGATTAAATGGAAAAGCCGTAAGCGGCGCCCAGCGGGGAACCGGAAGTACGTCACAATCAGAAAACGTTTTTTGAAACAAACAACTCATCATTACTCATAAAATAGTTATCCTACACAACTAAAAACATATATGCATACATTTCAAAATATTTTTATTTTATTATTTCATTTTTATAAAAAAAATTAAATCTTCAAATGGTGAAGAGCTGCAGTTCCAAGGAGGGGCGGCGCCCCTAGCGCCCTCTAGTGGCGGCCGCCGCTGTCTCTGACCCTTTTTTTGTTGTCCATAGGAAGGATCTTAAGGTGCAGTCATTGAAAGGAGGTTGGTTTGGGTGTCTTTAGGTCTCACCACTGCTTTTTGCAGATGATGTGGTTCTGTTGGGCTTGACATTTAGCATGCACTGGAGGGGTTTGCAGCTGAGAGTCAGCTCATCTAAGACTAAGGTCTGTAGGGTTTTTGTCCTGTCTCTGTCTGTTTCCTCATGTTTCCAGTTCAGCTCTCAGTGTATTGTGGCACCTTGTGTTCAGCTCCTGTCTCACCCGTCTCATGTTAATCACTACAGGTGTCTGTCATTGTCCCAATCAGTGTATGTGTATATATTCAGTTCCCTTGTGTCTTGTCTTTGTCTCGGGATTGTCCTTATGTTGTCTTCTGCTTTCCATCCTGTGTCTGTTCGCTTGTGCGTATGCTGCCCCATCAGCTGTTGCTTTGTTTTTTACAAAATAAATATTTTTGATTTTTCCACTAGCCTCCTGTCATCCTCCTGCACTTGGGATAAACAATTCTGATGGCAGAACCTGACAAAGTCATGGTTCTCAATCAGAAAATGATGACAGGTTTCCCTTCAGGTTAGCAGTGAGCATTTCCCTCAAGCTCTAAAGGTTTAAGTGTTTGGTGTCTTGTTCATGTGTGCTGGTTGGATGGAGAGGAAGATGAATAGATTAATGAAGGCTTCATTTGGGGTAATGAGGGTGTTGCTTTGGCTTTTAGTGGTCAAGTCAATCTACAATCCAAACCCTCACCTTTATGAAATATTGTCATGAACAAGTAGAAGAAACAAGCAGCTGAAATGAGTTTCCTCCATAAGGTGGTTGCACTCAACCTTAGAGAGAAGGCAAGGAGCTCCATCATCCAGGAGGAACTCAGAGTAGAGTCACTGCTCCGACATGTTAACAGGTGGTTCAGACATCTGACTAGAATGCCTCTTGGGCACCTCCCTTTTGAAAGTTTTCTGGTCACAACCTACTGGGACTCTAGAACAGCAGTAGAACTTGCTGAAGGGATTACCCTCTCTTACTTGACTAAAAGCTGTCATTTCTAACCCGGAGCCCAACCCGGCCCGACCCGGATTAGGGCAGGGCTGGACCATAATAATGTGCTTAATGTGTGAGCCAGGCCGGTGTCGGGCTTTTGATTGCATCAGCGGACATGCGTGGCTGACAATCCAATTATAAAGCAACATGACTTGCCATACAATCATCAGACACATGCGGCCATTTGACCTTGCGCTGACCCAACTTGAAAGAGATAATACAATAAAAAAAAAGTTCAGTTACGCTTCTGGTAGGACTATACTGCCAGGCCGTGATCCATCAAAGCCCAAATTGACATTCATTTGTGGCACTTAGCAGATGCTCCTGGCCAACGACACAAACAGGTGAGATCCCAAAATATCCAGCATGTCATGGCAGGGGTCCATGTCTGAATAATACAGAATGCAGGTAGAAGCATGGATTGAATGCGCTTTGACGGACATGAAAGGACAAACACCCCCTCAGCTCCAATCTACTGCCCCCTTTACTCAGCCGTGCACATCGCTGACCATTAATAACTATGTAAGCAGTCAAAGCTTAATTAAAAATGCCAGTTTTTTTTCTCCAGGTTCAGACCTGTAATTACTGTTAATTTGTCGGGTCGGGTGAGGTTAGAGAATGATGGCTACGGGCTTGGGCTGGATCAGGTCTGATTTTTTTGGGCCCAAATGTACTCTACGTGGGACTGGCACCCCAGGAGGAGCTGAAGAGTGTGGCAGTGGAGAGACATGTCCTGGTTTTCCTTCTGGACTTGCTGCTTCTGTGATCTGACCTCAGATAAGTGGAAGAAGATGGCTAAATTGATGGATGGAACTAATCAAATAGTATTTTGTTTATCACAAACACTATACTGTATCCAATATAGTTACAAATGGGACTATAATCAAAGAACTTCTATCCTATGTGCAGCTAAAAGGACTAGGGCTTTAACAGACTACTCGAGTAATCGACACATCGATTCCTAGGGCATCTATCGAGTTTTTAATTTCACATCGAGTATTCGTAGTGACATCATCACGTTGCAATTACAGAACAGAAAATGAATCAACTTCCTGTTTGGAGCACGTTATGAACCAGTGTTACACCAAATTCTATGACCACCGTATATTGTGACCATAGGGGGTGGTGTTGCATGCTCTGTTGCAGGTCACAGAATACAGTGTAACACTGGGTCCAATCGACCGAACCAAAACCAGCTTCCACTGACCTTGTTTCACAAACAAAAAGCAAAAAATATGAATCTCTAAACCTATTTAAAAAAAAGCTATAAACATTATTATCTCAAAAACTAAACCTAATGCACAGCACCGCGGGCGGTGTGGGGTGGTCGACCGCTCCACTGTTTTTGGTTTCATTTTTGACATGTCGCTCGTTTTTTTTTTCACTTTTGCAACTTAATAATAATAACTAATAGTTTTGGTTTTCCTGTGATTTATCTGCAGTATGATAAATGGTAGTCCAGCATAATGTACACTCCCAATGTATTGTTGGTCTTTTTTTTTGGTAAATATTAAATAACATTTTTTTTTTGCGTTTTTATTTTTATTTTTTGCATCTTAAGATCCTATGACATCATCAGCTACTCGAGTGCTACTCAAGCTTTATTATGTTAATGTTGAGTTAAAAAATTATGTACTTGTTCAACCCCTAAAAAGGACTAAGAGTACAATCATACCAGAGGTCAGACAGTGTCTCTCAGGTAAATTAATATTGTCCATGAGAAACTTGAAAACCTTTTCAAGTTCAACTGTAAGTAACATAATATATTATTTGTGATATTTTGAGTATTTCCTCTTATGGGCGGCCGTGGTGTAGTGGTAATGGCAGTTGTCCCCCTATCAGAATGTTGGAGGTTCAAATCCCGGTTCCCCACACCATGTGTCGTTGTGTCCTTGGGCAAGACACTTAACCCCGAGTTGATCCCGGTAGGACTGGATGGCGCCTTGCATGGCAGTCTGCCGCTACCGGTATATGAATGTGTGTATGAATGGGTGGATGGTTGGTATTGTAAAGTGCTTTGGGGCCCCTCATAGGGGGCTGGAAAGCGCTATATAAATAAGCTCCACTTACCATTTATG
>JBBPBX010038588.1:0-15450 GCA_038048925.1 Garcialebias charrua
GAACTGCAATATGTACAGGACATACACAGGATTGAAATTGCGTTTCTCTCAGTCCCTCGGTGCAACAGTAACCATTTAAACACTAAAACACTGAAACATTTAATAAACATAAGCATAAGATAGTAAAAGTGTAACACTGTCCTGAGATTTTGGATAGTAGTATAAAAGTATGAAAATTTACACCAACACTAAACACTGAACATTTAATGAACATAAGCATAAAATGAAATAATAAAAGTGTAATGAAACAATACAAAATTGTATCATCACTAGACTGTGTCACATAAACTTTTCAACACCCCAGCTCTTAAGGTCAAGATCACAAATCAGAGATTAGTCACGTGAGGTATTGTGCGCTCTCACGTGCGTCATCAATGAGGGACTATTTAAGGAGTGGTATTAACGCAGCTGTGTTGATTAGAATGGATGGAAGTCTGTGTGCATCCGATGGCTTTTAAATAAAACTCCTAAATTAAAAGCTGGATCTTGAGCCGTCACTTTGTCCGATCTATCCTGCCCTAAAAATGACAAACCGAACAGGTTATGGGCCCAGGGGGGACAAGGAAGGTCGCTGGCAAAGTTTATGCTCCGACGGAGACGAACGGAGCTACGAGCTCATGAGAATCTCTTCAGAACGGGACGCCACCAAAGAGCAGAGCAGAGCTCTGGAGCTGGAGCAGCAGGCCCAGAAGGAGAACCTGAGCCGGAGCGCCTTCGCCCTCAATGAGCTGCACATGGAGAAGCAGCAGCTGCAGCAAACGCTAAAGGAGCTGAAGATGAAGCTGAGAAGCTACAGGAGCAGAGCAGTGCGAAGACGAGAAGGAAACAAGGAGCTCATCTGTTACAGCTGTGGACTGGGGGGACACAGAGCAAGGCAGTGTCCAAAGAATAAAACACAGCGACAGTGGTGCCGTGTGTGTAAGAGTCCACATCATGCAGAGAGTAACTGTTGGCGAAAGAAGATGGAAAATGTAAACCAAGCGACCGATGAAGTGGAGGATGACCACTCATTCGCATTCAAGACAAACGACGCACAGATCAGCGGACGGAAACAGAGAGGCCTGATGGTGGACACCGGAGCGACCTCACACATCGTCACTGATGTTAACAGGTTCAAACGCTGGGATGACACGTTTGAACCAGGACAACACTTCATTGAGCTCGCTGACGGGACGAGGACGAACGGTGTGGCGGTGAAGAGAGGTGACGCGGAGGTCTGGCTGCGGGACACACAAGGACGAAGGAGGAAGGTGGAGATCAAACGGGCGTTATACGTCCCAACGTACCCACAAGACATCTTTTCTGTGAAGGCGGCGACGTCCAGGGGGGCCTCAGTCAAC
Source organism: Garcialebias charrua (assembly GCA_038048925.1). Taxonomy (NCBI): domain Eukaryota; kingdom Metazoa; phylum Chordata; class Actinopteri; order Cyprinodontiformes; family Rivulidae; genus Garcialebias; species Garcialebias charrua. The sequence goes on from JBBPBX010038588.1 coordinate 1,341, forward strand.
TTCAGCCAAGAATGCAGTCAACTCATCGCCCAGGACGGTACAAGGTTTGACATTAGTGTCTATGATAGACTTTATTATCTAGACACATTTGACAATGACAATAAAAATGATGAAAATTATGAGGATGAACAAAGTAATGTGATTTCAGGTTGTTATGACATTCAGGAGTGGCACAAAATTTTAGGCCACTGTAATTTCCAAGACCTGCTAAAATTAGAAAAAGTGGTAAAAGGCATGAAGATTAAAGGGAAGGGTGATAAAACGAATCTAGACTGTGAAACTTGCATCTTGGGTAAATTTTGTCAAAGCAGAAACAGACAAGCTGATGCAAAAGCAGAAAACGCTCTTGAATTAGTTCATACAGATTTAGCTGGTCCTATTGAGCCAGCTGCAAAAGGCGGTTTCAGGTACACAATAGCATTTACAGATGACTATTCTGGTACAATATTTGTTTATTTTCTTAAAGCCAAGAGTGACACGACCAGAGCTACCGAGAGGTTTATTGCAGATGTTGCCCCATATGGTAAAATAAAATGCATTAGGTCTGATAATGGTACAGAGTTCACATCAAAAGACTTTCAGTCTTTAATGAGTACTAATTCTATCAGACATGAAACATCTGCACCTTATTCACCGCATCAGAACGGCACAGCTGAAAGAAGCTGGAGAACATTGTTTGAAATGGCAAGATGTATGTTGATAGAAAGTAATCTACCTAAAGAGTTGTGGACTTATGCTGTAATGGCCTCTGCAGTAATTAGAAACAGGTGTTTTAACAACCGATTGAAACAAACTCCATATTACCTGCTGACAGGAAAGGTGCCTGACCTTTCTAAAATGAAAGAATTTGGGTGTGTGTGCTATACATATAGACAAATTAAGAAAAAGCTAGATCCAAGGTGTGAAAAAGGTATCTTTGTGGGTTATGATAAATACAGCCCTGCATATTTAGTCTATTACCCAAACACAGGAAAAATCCTCAAACATCGACTGGTTAAATTTGTATCGCAAACTATGAATGAATGGCAGACTCAAAATATGAATGAAAGGCAAACTCAGGATGATCCTGACATGTTTGATGATGTTTTTAGATATAGAAGAACTATCCCTGTGAGGTCAGAGTTAAGAGCAGAACACCAGGTGTCACAGGGAGCACATGGGAGTTCTACTGAACCGGCCGTGAGTGTAGAGAGCACAAGTGTTAGACAGGAAACACAAGAGGTCTCATCTGAACCTATTTCAGAAGAAGAAAGCACAAGTGATGAACAAAATGCAGATGAACCTGGTCTACGACGTTCTGAAAGAGAAAGAAAAGCACCAGCATATCTAAAAGATTATGAATGTATGGCTGGGAGTGCTGATGATGAAGAGATAAATGTTGACTATTGCTATCGTTCAGTGTTTAGTACACCACAAAATTACAGAGAAGCAATAAATTCACCTAAAGCTGAAAAATGGATAGAAGCAATGAAAGAAGAGATGGAATCCTTAACAGAGAACAAAACATTTACACTGACCAGACTGCCAGAGAATAAAAATGCAGTGGGGGGTAGATGGGTCTTCACGATTAAGAATAACATAGATGGAACTGAAACCTATAAGGCCAGATATGTAGCGAAAGGATACAGTCAAGTAGCTGGTATAGATTATAAAGAAACATTCGCACCAACAGCAAGTATGACGTCTGTACGCAGCTTAATGCAAATGGCAGCTCAGTACGATCTAAAGTTACATCAAATGGATGTTAAGACGGCCTATTTACATGCTCCTATTGACTGTGAGGTATACGTGGAGCAGCCTGAGGGTTTTGAAGTCAACACAGATGAAAAACTAGTGTGTAAATTAAACAAATCTCTGTATGGTTTAAAACAATCAGGACGCAACTGGTATAAAATGCTCCATGACTTTTTGGATGAAAACGGTTTCATACAGAATCCTGCTGATCACTGTGTTTATACAAGACAAAACATAAATGAGAGAATAATTGTTATTTTTTGGGTAGATGACCTCATCATAGCAGCAAATGATGATCTTTTGATAAACAGAGTAAAAGAAATGCTGAAAACAAGGTTCAAAATGAAAGATATGGGGACACTTAAATATTTCTTGGGTATTGACTTTACACAAACAGACGGTGAAGTAAAAATGAACCAAAAGATGTACATACAGAAAATTCTTGACAGATTTGGTATGTCTGAATGTAGCACAAGGTGCACCCCATGTGAACAGAAGTTAAACTTTGAGTGTGAAAGTAAACCTGTTGATCCGAGACATTATCGTGAGCTTGTGGGTAGCCTGATTTATGTTATGACGTGTACAAGACCTGATCTTAGTTGGATTGTGAGCAGACTTTCACAGTGTTTAGCTCAACCAAGAGAATGTAACCTGATTGCAGCTAAACATGTGCTGAGGTACCTGAGAGGGACCATGGATAACAGCTTATGCTATAAGAGGTGTGAAGAGAAACTTCAACTTGTAGCATATAGTGATGCAGACTGGGCAGGAGAACAAAGTGACAGGAGAAGCACTACAGGTTATTGTTTCAGCCTTAACAAAAATGGACCTGTTATTTCATGGAAGTCAAAGAAGCAACAAACAGTGGCTTTATCAACATGTGAGGCAGAATATATGGCCCTGGCAGCAACAACACAGGAAAGTCTTTACCTTATGCAGCTCTTAAGTGCAATGGACAAAGACTGTGTATGCATGCCAGTGACAATATTTGGGGATAACCAAGGAGCAATAGCTCTATCAAAGAACCCTGTACACCGTCAAAGGTGCAAACACATCGACATAAAATATCATTTTGTCAGGTCTGCATTGGACGCTGGCAAAATAACAATTGTTTATTGTTCAACCATAGATATGGTTGCAGACATTTTTACCAAACCATCTACAAGAGTGAAAATCCAGAAGTTTGTACATTTCATATTTGGGGATGTAAATTAATGTCGTTGTACAGTGTTGTATATATTTATTTTTTCCTTTTTATACAATGAACTGAAAAAAAAAAAAAAAAATTGTGTAAAATAATGACTGTGTATAATGTAAATATTTTGTGATTTTTGTACAGTGAGAGCGAGTGGGGGTGTTGAGATTAGTCACGTGAGGTATTGTGCGCTCTCACGTACGTCATCAATGAGGGACTATTTAAGGAGTGGTATTAACGCAGCTGTGTTGATTAGAATGGATGGAAGTCTGTGTGCATCCGATGGCTTTTAAATAAAACTCCTAAATTAAAAGCTGGATCTTGAGCCGTCACTTTGTCCGATCTATCCTGCCCTAAAAATGACAAACCGAACAACATAAGCATAAGATAGTAAAAGTGTAACACTGTCCTGAGATTTTGGATAGTAGTATAAAAGTATGAAAATTTACACCAACACTAAACACTGAACATTTAATGAACATAAGCATAAAATGAAATAATAAAAGTGTAATGAAACAATACAAAATTGTATCATCACTAGACTGTGTCACATAAACTTTTCAACACCCCAGCTCTTAAGGTCAAGATCACAAATCAAGATCAAAGGTTACACAAGGTTTTTGCTTGTATTGGAGTGTAATAGTTTGTCGACGATCATGTGATGTTCTGTATGTGGTTCATTCATTCAACCTTTATTATACAGGTTAGTCTCTCTAAAAACAGAAACATGTCTGCGTTGGGTTTTGCCATGAACTTAACAGTTGTTTAAAATCCCTTAGAGTGGCCAAAGTCGACAACTTCAGATCTTTTTTGCAAAGTGTTCCAGGATACAGGAGAAGTAGGAGAAGGCCCTTTTGCCTAGTTCCGTCCACACTGAAAATGTAGTACTCCTGTTGTTCATTTGTAAAGAGCAGTGTAGCTCACATGCAGATGTTTGTGTTCTCAACTGCAGCCCATCTGGTTAATGTCCTGCAGATCTCAAGTACATGTGTGAAAATAATGATCATTAGGTGTTTATAAAGAACATTGATCTGAACATTTTAATGACCACATCTGCAAGTCATTCACATTAATTTAAAGTGCAGAACAAACATGTTGCTTTCATTCTGATGTATGTAAGTCCAAGGTATATTAGGTGTTTTTAGACGGCATGCAACCAGTTCGCGGTCCTCATAAGCATTTGAAGTAGTTTATCTTTTGTTCTTTTTCCACTGACGGCACGGTATCTGTTTGCAGTCATAACTACCGTATTTTTCGGAGTATAGGTTGCACCCGAGTATAGGTCACATTGTCCAATTATTGCCAAAAAATTGGAAAAATCCATATACAGGTAGTCCTTGACTTACAAGCACATAGACATACGAGGTTCCGGACTTACGAATATGCATCTCATTAAAATTAATTAAATTTTTTTTTTTTTATTTTTTTATAAATGAATACATGTACAGTACTGTACAGTCACCAAGCACTTAGCCTATCCTAACACAGTTTTTAAAGATGAAGGAATGAGTTGAATTGTCTCCCTTTCACATAAAGGGAGCTAGCTCCCTTTATGGGAATGGAGCCTGCAGGGAGGAGGGAGACAATTCAACTGACTCCTTAACTGTGTTAGGATAGGCTAAGTGCTTGGTGACTGTACAGTACTGTACATTTATCTATTTATTAAAAATATACAGTATATACAGTATTTTTATTTTTTTATTGTTTTTTATTTATAAATAGATAAATGTACAGTACTGTACAGTCACCAAGCACTTAGCCTATCCTAACACAGTTTTTAAAGATGAAGGAGTGAGTTGAATTGTCTCCCTCCTCCCTGCAGGCTCCATTCCCATAAAGGGAGCTAGCTCCCTTTATGTGAAAGGGAGACAATTCAACTCACTCCTTCATCTTTAAAAACTGTGTTAGGATAGGCTAAGTGCTTGGTGACTGTACAGTACTGTACATGTATTCATTTAAATAAATAAAAAAGACTTTTTTTTGTGATCCTACTTACGAATTTTCGACATACGAGCGGCCCGTATGTACGGAACTCGCTCGTATGTTGGGGACTACCTCTACATGTATAGGTCGCACCTGAGTATAGGTCGCACCTATATGTCAAAATGTGGACCGTGTTTAGCTCGGCTGCAAATGTCTCTTCCACAGGAGCGCACAGCAAGGCTTTTAAGAAGATTAACACTTAAAAACAATTAATTGTTTGATAAAAAATTATAGCAAATATGTGTCTGAGCTGAACTTTTCTTTAATAAATGAATAATTTTAGCAGGATAAACACCTAAAAAATATATTTGTTAGCTGACATTATTGTAAGAGTGTGTCTCAGTTTAATTTTTGTTAATAAATGATTACAAATCAGCTTATTTTATTTAAAAAATATATAAACAGGGGGTCCCCGACTTACGAGCGCTCTTACTTACGAGGTTCCGGACTTACGAGCTCACTAACGAACAGTAAATTTGTAAAGAACATACAGAAAATACAGCACTTTTATGTGTTTTTAGATAAAAGTGTGTTAGCTAACCATTTGGAAACAAGTTTCTGAGCATGTTTATGAACTAGTATGAACGTTTGTGATGAAAAACGAGTGTTTGTAGTAGCGCTAGCATAAATTTTCCAACGTACGACCGAAAATCCGGACTTACGAGCAACACGTGTTTCGGGTTCCGACATACGATATTTCGTCTTACGAGAACCTTGCAGGAACGGAACTCGTTCGTAAGTCGGGGACCCCCTATATAGGTCGCACCTGAGTATAGGTCGCAGGCCATGAAAAAATGACAAAAAAGTGCGACCTATACTCCGAAAAATACGGTATATTAATCAAGTCTATCTAGCTCCTGCTGATTTTTTTGAGCTCAATGGGCACTCTGGAGTGATGTAAGGAGATGTGATTAGTCCATACATGAATATAAAATAATTGACTGAGCAAAATGAATGTATCATACATAAGTGACTTGGCCATGCTGGTTTTTATTTTTTTATTTTTTGGGGGTGGGTGTTAAGTGTTGCCCAGTCACAGTTTTCTCTTGGTGATGTAAAGATACTACCTCTCTGGGCTGCTAATAGTTGGCAAACAACATTCATCATGGGGTCTCCAAAACATCTTATGACATTTGTGGTGGTTATCAATTTTCTTGCATGGGTGACAGAGGCACCCACTCCTGTCTTTTGTTCAAAACAATTGTGCAGCAACTTTTTTCTCAATACTGTCACAGTTATGGTGGGCATCTGTGACTTGTCTCCAAACCACCTGAATTTTATCATGGGGTACTCCAGCAAATTGGATATTATTAAATGTGTCAAAGTGGGTACAAAGCAAGCTGATGTGGGGATGATGTGGGCAGAGGTGGACAACAAAATAATGTGCATGACCAAGGGTGCAATTTTACAAGATATACACACAAAAATAGGTCATGGTTTTCAAAAACTTGCCAATGATAATCTGGCCACACAACTTGTTGGTGCGGGTTACTAATGCTCATAATTCAGTAAGACCACAGCTGAAAATTAGCCTTTTCCCCCACAATTTTCAAACATGTTTGAAATGCAAGCTAGTCTCAAACAGTTGCAGCTTAGTGAAATATCACCTAATGCTCCATAGTCGAACTAACAGTCCTTTTCAGAGTCTTTACAACTGTGTGATCCAAAAATTAGCTTATTACTGTTACCACTTTCAGTTCCAAAGTCTAAGGCCTAATCTAATTTCACCTAATACAAACCATTTTGCTCCTGAAACTCACCTTGGCCAGTTGAGGTGGCTCAGGCATTTTTTGTTTTTCCATGAAGATACAATACAATATCATCTGCATATAATTGCATTTTTACAGTTTTGCAAACATTTGGTAAATCATTAACATATAGGCTAAATAAGATTGGTCCCAGTATTGAGCCCTGTGGGACTCCAGCTGTTTGCAGCTGCAGAGTCTTGTTTGACACTTTGTTTGAGTTTAAATGTCACAGTTGAAGGCTGTTAACCTTCAGGAGTCACAGGTGTGATTGGAATAGGCAGGGGAGCATGACTGATCAGCATTGTTGTTCTCAGAGTGGATCATCCAAATCCAATTTTCCAGTAACTGCTGCTGGTTGTGTTTGTTACATAATGGCACAGATTATGTTTGCAAGGTAGTTTGCATACTTTGGTGAAACCAAAGTCAATGGCTGTTTTGAATGGAGTCTACAATGTTGAAGCTCATGATCTGTTTTGGAAACATAAAGTACAATAAATTGGATTAAGAACAATTCATCTTCACATGACTCTATGATTCTATTCTATTTTATCCTCAAATGCTGCCCCTATTGAGTTTGTCGAATCCTACAAATATTTGGGTATCTTGGTCGATTTGCATCTCTCTTTTAAGCCCCATGTTGAAAAGTTGGTAAAGAAACTGAAAGTTAAATTGGGTTTATTTTTCATAAATAGATCCTGTCTAACTCTGAACGCTAGGAAACGCCTTTGTGACTTTCCTTCTCTCCATTCACTACGGTGACATTTACATGAATGCTCCTACAAGCACCCTGCAGATGTTGGATGCTGTCTATCATAACTGGCTGTAACTATCGTACCCACCACTGCACCCTGTATTCAGGTTAACTGGACATCATTAACTAGGCTAGCCTGTATAAATAAAGGTTGAATGAATGAATGAATGAATGAATGAATGAATGAATGAATGAACTTCACGCAGACTCTCACTGGTACATTTTCATCTTTAAATCACTTCTTGGTCTGCTGCCATCATACATCTCCTCCTACATGTCACTATGTGAGTGCAGCTACAGCGTGTGCTCTCAGGACATGATTACCTGCAGTGTCACCTCAGTGCGGACTGAACTAGACTCCTGTTTCCTGGAATATCTTGCAAAAATATCTGAAGTTCTCAACCTTGACATCTCTAATTGGCTTCAAACATCTGTTAAGTTCATGGCAAAACCAATGCATACATGTTTTTGTTTTTAGTATTTTATATCGCTTTATAATATAGCTGTTTTTGTTTCATTTTTTAATAACATTTTCTTCCATTCATTTTTCCAATTTATATGCTTTTTTATGATTGTCTACTGATGTCATCTGTGTTCTTTGTTTAAAACAGGGCTCTCTTGTAAATGAGTCCTCGAGGCTCAATGAGACTAACCTGTATAATTAAAGGTTGAATGACTGAGTCTGTCATTGTGTTATTGTCTCTCTGCAGTCTGAAAGGGACAGTTGATGTACGTATTAGAACAACATGGGTTTTCCACACTGCTTCCTGCTGCTGCCCTGCATCTTGCTGCTGGTTCAGGTCCCTCAGACTCGGTCCAGACCAGCCACAGAGGACATAGAAACGGGTAAGATCCCTCACAAATGGTTGAATTTGGGTTCATATTTAACAGTGTTTTAGGGAATCCATCCATTAGGGATTTTTTTTTTCTCACAGCTTATTTGTTTTAAAAAAAATGGCTTAAGGTGATAATGGCCTGCTCTGTGAGGAGAATGGCAGGTAATAATGTTTTTGCATGTGTCTGTGTGTTTGACATTTATTGGGTTAAGATTAGGTGTGGTAGTAGCTGTGAATCATCCCCATCACATACTCTGTATTCTAACAGATCATGCGGTATACTGTATTTTTCTTAAACGTTGGCGTGTAAGTTTGTGGGCAATACTAGTTTAATTAGTTTGTAAAACTAGTTTAAATCCGTTTTTTTTATGTGTACTATGCACAAACATGTTTTATGATTGTATTTGCTGTTTTATTAGTTTTGTTTTAAAATAAAGTAAGGCGGTTTGATCCCAGCTGTGATTACCCTCAGCATTTAATTTATTTTATAAAACTATAAAGTTTTACAACGAGCTAGTTTTTTTCATGGGAAAGTGAGTTTTTCAAAGTTTGGTTGTTTTTGTGTTGGGAGACATCTGAAATTGGTTAGTGCTTTTTCATGGTGGAACTGAGCCTTGGCTCTTGGCGTGCTGGTTATGGTCTGCATATCCTGTCCAGACACAGAAACACGTGCACCCAGTGTGAGGGTTATGGTTACTGGTACTCAATGTGGCTAATCAGCACAAACACAAGTGGATTCTTCTAGACTTTATTCATGTTGTTCTCCTAGCACCGTCAGTGTGAATATGCAAAGTGCAAACCAAAGTGTGTGCTTGTTCATTTTAGTTCCAACCATCCGGACTCCAGCTGAGTCTGGGTGATAATGTTGTTGTGGAGCTTGTTAACTTTTGTTTCTTAGAGAATCCATCAAATTTAGGTTTTCTTCTGCAGTCATAAACAAAGCCTGCTTTTAGGTTCCTACTTGGCTCAGCTCAGCTGGGTGAAACTTTCTGAAATCACACCACATTTATTTATTTATGTTGTTGTTGTTGTTTTGATCCTGATGATACACAAAGTAAAGTACAAGAAAGGTTTCTGTCCAGGAACCAGACCAGTATTAATCAAATATTTTATTAACGGGCAGAATAGGAATTTATTTTTATGTTGGTTTAGGGCTGGACAATAATTCAATATCGACATATGCCGCAATACACTTTTATTCAATAACAGTAATATGAGTTTTAAGCACATTTTCGATATTTTGATATGCTTTCAGCATTTCACTGACACATATCTTTTTCTGTTCGGGTTGAAGCGGCCACTTCAGTTTCAACCCAGACAGAAAAAGATGTGACACAACTACGTAAGCGCTTGGTGACGTAGATGTTGCACAGAGCTTGAGTCCAAAAGGTGGTAGCAGGCTAGGCTAATCTTCAATGCACATTAAGTTTTCACTTCAAAATGAGTGCCCAGGACCGTCATGTGACTAAACAAGCTTTCACAAGCAAAGAGAACACAGATGACATAATTAATAAGTGAGGAAAGACTAATTTGTCAGTGTGGAAGTGGTTCGGCTTTCTAAGATCTGATCAACTGCAGGTTTCAGTCAGTGAGCTGCAAAATGTGACGAAGAATCTTTCTAAGTAGCGGTGGGAACACATCTAACTTGTTCCACTTGATAGAATCTGCTGAGAGTCAGAAGATGAAGCGCAATAAAAGTTTGAGCCAACGTGTCCCTGAATCAACACCCCCCAGCTGTATCAAAAGAGAAACACATGCAGCACCATTATATTCTGCACCATTGTATTCTACCATGTTGTTGTTCAATATCTCTTTAGAACATGGTAAATATTATAATTACTTTTTCACTTTTTGGTACTTTTTTATTGCATGCTTTTAATATTTCTTGTTGGTTTGTTCTTTGATATTTTTTAGCACGTCAAATCGGTTCTTCGCATCCTAAGCATTTCATTGTACTGTTAACTTTGTGTTAACCTTGCATATGACAAACAAAACACAACTTGAACTTAAACACAGCTTGAACAAATGCAGCAGTTTGCTGTCGTTTGTTTGTTTGTTTGATGTTGTTACTTCTTGTTCATTGCCATATGTGGTGATGGACGGGTTGACAGCAGAGATCAGTCCCTGTATACTGTGATGCTCTCAAACGACATGATGATCTGTACTGGGCAGATGGAAGACAGCCTGGAAAGGTGGAATGAAAGTGAGGAAGACAGATGTACCATTGAAGCTGCAAGGAGTAGAAGTATTAAAGATAGATGACTGAGTTCAAATATTAGGAATCAAACATCTAAATCAATGGGCAATGCAGAAGAAAGAGCAACTAAATTAAGAAGACTTCTACAAGCCTAAAAAATACCCTTAGAATTGCAGAAACAAAACAATACAAGATGTTTGAGTCACACATTCTACCTCATCTTTAGCTAAATGATTCTTGATGTTGCTTCTTTATCAAATTTTTATGTGACATCACCTAAAAGGTGGGGTATGTAACATTGTAATGTAGTCTGTAACTTTTCAAACAATATATTTTTAACATATTTCTTCACTCTGTCACTATCTATTGACAGACTGATTTTAGACAAAGTAATCTCTGAAAAAAACTATAGTCCCCTTGCTTCTCTATCAGCATTTATAAAAACACTGAAAACACAAGAGTGACCCGGACACTGACCAGCCAATAAAAACAGAGTTGTTTGTCACGCCCCAACCCACGCCCCCACCTGTCCCAGCCGCAGCTCGTTCTCATTCAAAGGATTGCAAAGCGATGCAGGACTGTTTTTTATGTGACACAAAATGTATTAAATATCCCTTCTTTATCCCAGAGCTGGACTTTTATTTAGTTTTTTTGCCAAAAGTCAAGTGATCGCTTCATCCTTCACTGACAGGAATGAGGAAATGGATTTGTCACGACTCACGAGCGAATTAAAACATGTCCAACGTTGCTTCGTGAACCTCTGCTGATTTCTTCTAGTTTTTGTGTTGTTGGATGAGTGATTCGTGGTTTTATTAAATTTTTTAAACAGTTATATTATCATATAAACACAGAACTTCGGAGCGCAGAGACAGGACATGTAGAGGAGGTGGAGCATTCCAGACATTCCAAACCTGCGCTGACAGAAAGAGGAAGTCACGAGCGAATTAAATCATGTCCAAACGTTGCTTCGTGAACCTCTGATGATTTCTGCTGGTTTTTGTGTTGTTGGATGAGTGATTCATGGTTTTATTATATTTTTTAAACAGTTATATTATCATATAAACACAGAACTTCGGAGCGCAGAGACAGGAGGAGGTGGAGCATTCCAGACATTCCAGACCAGCGCTGACAGACATGAGGAAGTCACGAGCGAATTAAATCATGTCCAAACGTTGCTTCGTGAACCTCTGATGATTTCTGCTGGATTTTGTGTTGTAGGACTAGCGCTCCATGGTTTTATTTTATTTTATTAGAAGGTTTTATTACCATAAACACAGAATATCGCAGCGGCTCTGAGCAGACAGCAGCAGGGGGCGGAGCAGATCCCAAGTTCAGCAGAGCACGGACTGTGCCATATATGGCTCTGAGGGGAGGGAGCAGAATGCTTTTCTGCGCTGAAAATATTTCTAAGTCCCAGAGTGTTCAAATATCGCAGACCCTACCTTTAATGAATGACTAGCGTATATATAAATAAAACATTGCAAATCATTTAGTGCTAATTATAATTGTACAATTTTGATTACACATCCTAACTTTATTTAAGTTTTGTCCTCCTGCAAAAAGCCCAAACCATGTGAAGTCCCTTCGGACTGATTATTAAAACTGATTTTTTTTTGTTTCCAAACATCACAATTCGTATTTTAACTTTTTTATTTAGCAGTAACAACATTAACTCTTTATCCTTGGAGGTCTTGTGTGTTCATTAAAAGCAAAAATCATCTTGTCTGCCCAGACCAGTTACTTTTAGAGTGGGGGATTTTGCGTTTTTAGCCTGGTCTGGTCTTAACCAGGCTAGCTGTTAATGGTCCGTGGCAGTGGAGGAAGGAGCTCTGTGAAGTTTCAGAAGTGGTTGGGGTGTAGCTCTTTGCCGTGGCGACAGCTCCTGTCGGTTGCTGCTTGTCAAATAGAAACACTTGCAGTGTCTCTTTTCATCGAGGTCAGGGGTTAATCCTCAAGCTATTTTCATTGTCAGTTGAGAGGAAAGTCCGCTTCCTACCTAAAACGCTTTAAAAGCACTGTCTTTTCATTGTGATTTCTCAAAAACTCCTTGAATTTTCTTCTCAACCAGATGCAATGAAATCCTCTGAAGATGAAGAAGATGATGAGTCATCCTCAGAGGAAAATAAACTGTCCAATGAACTGTCAACAAGCAACGAAAACCTCCAACGTAAGCCTCAAGCCTTCCAGCTTCTGAATTTAATTAGTGCAGACGCCAGTGATTGTGATTATAATGTTTATGTCACGGTGTCTCCTCGTTAGCGTTGGCGCCACAGTGGGTGATGCCGGAGAAGATGGAGAAACAGCTCCATGCGGTTCCAGCCAGCAGGACAGTCAAGTTTCGCTGTCAAGTAACTGGAAACCCTGTTCCTAGTCTGCGCTGGTACAAGAATGGAAAAGAGTTCAAGAAAGACCAAAGAATAGGAGGGTTCAAGGTGTGTGCTTCATGGCAAAGTGGAGATTTTAGAGATTGTTTTAAAATGATTAAAAATTATTTTTCTTGATTTCCTTTTTCAGATCAGAGACCACATGTGGACTCTGATAATGGAGTCAGTGGTTCCCTCTGATAGGGGGAACTACACCTGTGTGGTAGAGAATGAACATGGGAGCCTTAACCACACCTACCTGCTGGATGTAGTAGGTAAGATCTGTTTATTCAAGACAATGATAAAAAAAAAAAAACTTGAATAATTTAAATTTCCTGGCAACTTCATGGAGCATTTCCAAAGGTTTTCAAAGTTCCCACACTTCTCTTCTTTTAAAGTGCTTCAGTCAGTCTAAATATAGAAGTGGGGAACCCTCAGGGCCTTCTACTCATTCAGAGAAGGCCTAAAAATTCAACTCAAATGAAATTTTACATTTAATTGTTTTTTTAATTTTTATAAAAATACATGTTTTAAATGTATTATTCTTTGTTAAATTTATCTTATTTTCTGTAAACTACTTTGCAGTTGAGCATGAAACTTATTATAAAATACAATTATGCATTCAGATTCTTTTGACTTTCTGTCTCTAGGCAGAAACACTTTTGAATTCTTTTTCTTATTGGTTAGGACTTCACTGTCAGGGGAGTTTTTTTCAGTCAGTTTAGAAAAACTACAATTTCAGTGTGGATTTTTGAACTTACAGGTTGCAATTAAAAGCATCACACGTCTTCATGTGGTCAAAAAAAGTGGATTCCTGAAGGTTTATCGCTGCATGCTTTGGTCCTACCCACTCAGTTCAGTTCAGTTTAGTTTATTTTTACATCAACATTGTGATTATTTAATTTCCTTGTCAGTTATTAAACAAACTCATCCTGGAGAGTCTCCGACAGCTCTGCCTTCTCTCCTGACAGTGAAGTCCTAACAAGTTTGTTTCCCAATGCTGATTTCATATTATACTACTGGATAGATTACAAGTACAGGGATCCATATCGTGAAGCCCTTCGATAAATGAAAAACTGCAAAGGGATAGTAGTACAAGTAGTAAGTAAAAGTTTATTTTAGTATTTGTATATACCCGCTGTGTGTCTATATACACACACATACTGTATATTTATTTATCTATCTATCTATCTATCTATCTATCTATCTATCTATCTATCTATCTATCTATCTATCTATCTATCTATCTATCTATCTATCTATCTATCTATCTATCTATCTATCTATCTATCTATCTATCTAT
>JBBPBX010038589.1:0-30314 GCA_038048925.1 Garcialebias charrua
TTTACACCAGATGGAATTGCATCAAAGACAATTGCAAATTCTTTTGGTAGTACTGGAAAGTTATACGTAGTTAAAAATTCACTGTAAGAGTAAGTGTTGCCGTCTTTGTTGAATAACTGATGTACATGAACTATTCCTCTGTCAAACCAATTTTTAAAGAAAATAGATTTATGTTTAAAACAAATGTCTTTGTTATTCCAAATATAGTATTTGTGTGGAGAGAAATTGTGTTTGTGAACCAGAGTCCAGCACAAAAACAGCTGTTTGTGGAAGTTGGAGAGTTTGATCGGAATTTTGTCAATGTTGTAATTACACCTTAAAATAAAAGATAGACCACCCAATGCTTCAAATACATGTGTTGAAATGAAGTTCCACAAAGAGTTTGGATTTAAGAGATATCTTTTGATCCATTTAATTTTAAAGGAGGAGTTTAGAGTCTGTAAGTCTAATACATTAAACCCACCAGAGCACAGCTTATTTATCATAACATTTTTTCGGATTAGATGAACCTTTTTTTTCCAAATAAAATCAAACAATGTTTTATCCACTTTTGAAATGATGTCCTTGGGAACCTCAAGGGCAGAAGTCGCATAAACCAAACTGGAGAGACCTTCAGCCTTAGAAAGTAATACACGACCGGAGATGGATAAATCTCTCTGTACCCATAAATTGAATTTTTTTTGAATTACAGTAACAAGGGGATTAAAGTTATCACTTAATCTTTGGTCCTCCTCTTTTATAATATAGATACCAAGGTATTTAACTTTGTGTTTTACTGGGATTCCTGAGATCTCTGTGTCATGACATGTTTTAATAGGGAGTAACTCACATTTAGATAAATTAAGGTTGAGACCTGAGGCTGCAGAAAATTCACCAAGCAGCTCAACAGCACACTTTACTTGAGAGCAATCTTTTAGAAATAGAGTTGTGTCATCTGCCAGTTGGCTCAGACATATTTCTCTACCAGCAATCTGAATACCTTTTATGCAGCTGTTTTTAATGAAATGTGCTAAAATCTCCATAGGAAGAAGAAACAAAAATGGAGAAATTGGACAACCTTGTCTAATTCCACGCTCAACATTAAATCTGCCAGAGGTTCCATGAGCTAGTTTAATTGAGCTATTGCCTCCAGCATAAAGGGTGCGTACTGATTTCTTAAAGTGCTCACCAAAACCAAACAGATCCAAAGTTTTAAATAAAAAATCATGTTCCAGTGAGTCAAACGCTTTATGGAAGTCAAGAAAGAGAATAAAACTGTTTTCTGATATTAAATCTGCGTAGTCTAATAAATCTAAGATAAGCCTTATATTATCAATTATGTGTCTTCCCGCCATAAAACCATTTTGAGTTTCCCCAATAACATCATGAAGTACTTTTTTCAATTTATTTGCTAAGCATAATGCTAAAATTTTATAATCATTATTTAATAATGTAATGGGGCGCCAGTTATCTAAAACTAATACATCTTTTTGTGGTTTTGGGATGAGTGTAATTAAGCCTTGGCATAGAGTGGACGGTAATTGTTCTTTATCTATACTTTCTCTAAAAACATTCAGCAAAAAGGGAGCAAGTTCTTCCGTGAATAGTTTGTAAAATTCAGAAGTTAGCCCATCAGTACCTGGAGATTTATTTAATTTAAGTTTTTTAATAGCCTCTGAGATTTCTGTAAGCGTAATGGGAGAGTCGCAAATTGATTTTTTGAAGTCTCCAATTGTCTTAATATTACCTAGATTGTTAAAGAAATCATTCATATGAGCAGGTGAAATGGTTGAGGTATATAGTTTTTTATAGAAGTTCTCACACATTTTAGATAGTTCTTTTGGATCTTCTATGATATCACCATTTGAAGAGAGTCTATTTATACTATTTTTATTTTGCCTTTGTTTTTCTAGCTTAAAAAAATAGCTAGAATTTTGCTCACCCTCCTCTAACCATTTCGCTCTTGAACGTACAAATGCACCTTTAGCTTTATTGATATATAATTGATCAAGTTTTAGTTGTGCAGTTAGGAGATCTGCTTGCTGTTGTTCAGATAGATTTTCAGGCAATATGGATGATAGCGAGATTAATTTGGCTATCAGATTACTTTCATCTGATTTCTTTTCCTTTTTTAGTTTAGAACTTGTTTCTATAAACAATCTTCTCAGCTCATATTTTAAAAGCTCCCATTGTTTTTGATATTCCCCTGTATCTTCTGCAGTCTCAAAACGTTCTGAGATTTTTCTTCTTATTATTTCAATTAAAGATTCGTTTTGTAATAAAGAACTATTTAGTTTCCAGTATGCTGGGTATCTTTGAGTTGGCTTATCAGGAGATAAGTTTAAAGTTAATACAATTGCTTTATGGTCTGTTAATGGAGTAGGCATAATTTCTGTTTTGCAAATTAATTGAGTAAGGGATTCCGATATTAACCAAAAGTCTATTCTGGATCGTAAAGAACCAGCCTTGTTTGTCCAAGTAAATTCTTTACTATTTGGGTTAGTAACTCTCCAGATATCATGAAGACCTTGTTCATTCATAAAATCATTCAAAAAACAGTTGGTTTTATTTCTGCTAGGCCATCTGTCCAAATCATCATTTAATGTGACGTTGAAATCTCCTCCCAGTAATATTTTAATATCAGTAAACCTTTCCTTGATACTTTCAAAGGTAGTACTTAGTGTTTGAAATAATTCTTTGTTTTCTCTTGTGTTAGTGTACCCATAAACATTACCTAATAAAAAGAACTGGTTGCAGTAACAAAAAACTGTTAACACATAATGTCCATTTGGGTCAGACATAGTGTAAATAACCTTCTCCTTAAACTTGTGCTTCAGGGTTAACGTTCCAGCTGAGTGATGGTTTCCATGCGACATCCACAGGTCCTCGCCCCATTGTGATTTCCAGAAGTTGTGGTCATCTTCAGTAGAATGTGATTCTTGAACCAAGCAAAAGTCAGAATCAAACTGTTTCACATAAAGAAAAACTGCCTTGCGTTTAGTAATGTCTCTTAAGCCTCGAGCATTAACAGAAACAAATTTTAAAGTAGAAATGTTTAACAAACAAACAAACACACAAACAAACAAACACAAAAGTCAGAGCAGCGATACGCCCCCTGGTGGTGTCTGCTGTTAAATACGTGGACATGACGTCACCAGCTAGGCCTCTTTGTTTTCCTTCGTGATGAGGAGGTGTTCAAGATGGCGCTCTGATATTCAATCGACACATTTTCATATATTAAAGGGAGTTGTTTGCTACAAGGAGACATTCTGCTGACAAGGTACCATAATAAGTGTATAGACACTGTAGAGTGATGTGAAGGTGCAGAAAGAAGAAAACACGAGTCCAGCAAACTATCCACCGCTAGCGTAGCTAACAACAAGCTAGCTGGATCTAAAAGTTCGACCGCTGCCAGCATGCATGATTATATTAGCCCAGATGTTGATGAGGGGATGGAAGCAGAGTTTCCACCTCTGCCCGTGACACCCTCCAAGGTTTACAGCAGAGAAACAAAGGAAGCTACAAGATACCGAGTTTCCTTCTGATGAGAAGCTACGTCTGGATTTAGCTCCGTGATTTATTTCAATTACTGATGAAAAAAGACTTCTCGTGAGTCAAATACTTTATTCTGTGATTTAGTTCCAAGCTGCTGCTGCCAGAGGCTTGTAACACTGCAGCTTCTTGTCTGTGGAGAGGAAGTTAGTTCACTCTGTTAGCATGTGTAGCTGTTAGCATGTGTAGCTGTTAACATCTGTAGCTGTTAGCGTCTGTAGCTGTTAGTATGTGTAGTTATTAGCATCTGTGGCTGTTAGCATGTGTAGCTGTTAGCATGTGTAGCTGTTAGCATGTGTAGTTATTAGCATCTGTAGCTGTTAGCATGTGTAGCTGTTAGCATCTGTAGCTGTTAGCATGTGTAGCTGTTAGCGTCTGTAGCTGTTAGCATGTGTAGCTGTTAACATCTGTAGCTGTTAGCGTCTGTAGCTGTTAGCATGTGTAGCTGTTAGCATCTGTAGCTGTTAGCATCTGTAGCTATTAGCATGTGTAGCTGTTAGCGTCTGTAGCTGTTAGCATGTGTAGCTGATAACATCTGTTGCTGTTAGCATGTGTAGCTGTTAACATCTGTAGCTGTTAGCATCTGTAGCTGTTAGCATCTGTAGCTGTTAGCATCTGTAGCTGTTAGCATGTGTAGCTGTTAGCATGTGTAGCTGTCAGCATCTGTAGCTGTTAACATCTGTAGCTGTTAGCATGTGTAGCTGTTAGCGTCTGTAGCTGTTAGCATGTGTGGCTGTTAACATCTGTAGCTGTTAGCATGTGTAGCTGTTAACATCTGTAGCTGTTAGCATCTGTAGCTGTCAGCATGTTTAGCTGTTAACATCTGTAGCTGTTAACATCTGTAACTGTTAACATCTGCCGCTGTTAACGTCTGTAGCTGTTAACATCTCTAGCTGTTAACATCTCTAGCTGTTAACATCCGTAGCTGTTAACGTCTGTAGCTGTTAACATCTGTAGCTGTTAACATCTGTAGCTGTTAACATCTGTAGCTGTTAGCATCTGTAACTGTTAACATCTGTAGCTGTTAACATCTGTAGCTGCTAACATCTGTCGCTGTTAACATCTTTAGCTGTTAACGTCTCTAGCTGTTAACATCTGTAGCTGTTAACGTATGTAGCTGATAATATCTGTCGCTTTTAACATCTCTAGCTGTTAACATCTGTAGCTGTTAACATCTGTAACTGCTAACATCTGTAGCTGTTAACATCTGTAGCTGTTAGCGTCTGTAACTGTTAAAGTCTGTAGCTGTTAACATCCGTAGCTGTTAACATCTGTAGCTGTTAACATCTGTAGCTATTAACATCTGTAGCTGTTAACATCTGTAGCTACTAACGTCTGTAGCTGTTAACGTCTGTAGCTGTTAACGTCTGTAGCTGTTAACGTCTGTAGCTGTTAACATCTGTAGCTGTTAACATCTGTAGCTGTTAACGTATGTAGCTGTTAACATCTGTAGCTGTTAACATCTGTAGCTGTTAACATCTGTAGCTGTTAACATCTGTAGCTGCTAACATCTGTAGCTGCTAACATCTGTCGCTGTTAACGTCTGTAGCTGTTAACGTCTGTAGCTGTTAACGTCTCTAGCTGTTAACATCTGTAGCTGTTAACGTACGTAGCTGTTAACGTACGTAGCTGTTAACGTACGTAGCTGTTAACGTATGTAGCTGTTAACGTATGTAGCTGTTAACATCTGTAGCTGTTAACATCTGTAGCTGTTAACATACATATGTAGCTGTTAACATCTGTAGCTGTTAGTGTCTGTAACTGTTAACGTCTGTAGCTGTTAACGTCTGTAGCTGTTAACATCTGTAGCTGTTATCGTCTGTAGCTGTTAACATCTGTAGCTGTTAACATCTGTAGTTTTTAGCATCTGTAGCTGTTAACGTCGGTAGCGGTTAACATCTGTAGCTGTTAACGACTGTAGCGGTTAACATCTGAAGCTGTTATTATCTGTAGCTGTTACCATCTGTAGCTTTTAACATCTGTAGCTGTTAACGTCTGTAGCTGTTAACGTCTGTAGCTGTTAACGTCTCTAGCTGTTAACATCTGTAGCTGTTAACGTACGTAGCTGTTAACGTATGTAGCTGTTAACGTATGTAGCTGTTAACGTATGTAGCTGTTAACGTATGTAGCTGTTAACATCTGTAGCTGTTAACATATGTAGCTGTTAACATCTGTAGCTGTTAGTGTCTGTAACTGTTAACGTCTGTAGCTGTTAACGTCTGTAGCTGTTAACATCTGTAGCTGTTATCGTCTGTAGCTGTTAACATCTGTAGCTGTTAACATCTGTAGTTTTTAGCATCTGTAGCTGTTAACGTCGGTAGCGGTTAACATCTGTAGCTGTTAACGACTGTAGCGGTTAACATCTGTAGCTGTTATTATCTGTAGCTGTTACCATCTGTAGCTTTTAACATCTGTAGCTGTTAACGTCTGTAGCTGTTAACGTCTGTAGCTGTTAGGAATGTGCGATATGGCCTAAAATTCATATCACGATATGTATTGTGTAGGGTGGCGATAACGTTATATATCGCAATATGTTTTTGGAATAAAACTTGCAATAGAAATAAATTTTAAAAAGCATAGGGTGTCCTTTTGCCATAATTTATTTTGAAAACTGCTATATCTGTGGCTTTGACCAGAGGGTCTCGCAGTAAAATCACACAACACAGCGTTCTGTTCACAGATCAGAGAGCAGGTTTCTCTAAAGCTGACCAACGTTTACTTTAACTTTAGACCAAAAAAAACTTTTGGCGGAACGCATCGTTTTGCGCATGCGTCCGTATACGGGAAAACTACGGCAAGCCGGACGTAGTTAGCTTATAGCTTCGATACTTAGCGCTCGAAGAAAAGACTTTAACACCACTTACACACAGTTTTAAACTAAAAATAGTAAAGATTAAATCTGACAACTCTGATTTAAAGCTGACCATCGCTTACTTTAACTTTCGACAAAAAAAAAAAAAACTTTCGACGGAACACAGCGTTTTGCACATGCGTCCGATGGCAACACAACGGCAAGCCGGACAAAGTTGGCTTGTAGCTTCGCTATTAGCACTCGAAGAAAAGACTTTAAACACCACTTACGCACAGTTTTGAACACAAAAAAAGTAACAAATAAATCTGACAACTATGATTGTACACTTCAACACCACTGATGCACAGTTTTAAACTAAAAAAAGTAACAATTAAATCTGACAACTCTGATTTTGCGGTTAGCCGGTAGAAGACAGATCTCTATCGTAGGCTAAATTTATATCGTTTATACCGTGTACCGGTTATATCGCGCATCCCTAGTAGCGGGCCGGGGCGGCCGTGGTGTAGTGGTAATGGCAGTCGTCTCCCGATCGGAAAGTTGGCGGTTCGACTCCCGGGACCCGCACCATGTGTCGTTGTGTCCTTGGGCAAGACACTTAACCCTGAGTTGCTCCCGGTAGGACTGGAAAGCACCTTGCATGGTAGTCTGCCGCCACCGGTTTATGAATGTGTGTAGCATTCAATATATGTGTAGCACTTTGAGATTTTCAGTAATGAAAAGTGCGTTATAAATTGAATTAATTATTATTAAATTATTATAGCTGTTAACATCTGTAGCTGTTAACGTCTGTAGCTGTTGGCATCTGTAGCTGTTAGCATGTGTAGTTGTTAGCATGTGTAGTTGTTAGCATGTGTAGCTGTTAGCATGTGTAGCTGTTAGTATCTGTAGCTGTTAGCATGTGTAGTTGTTAGCATGTGTAGTTGTTAGCATGTGTAGCTGTTAGCATGTGTACCTCTTAGCATGTGTACCTCTTAGCATGTGTAGCTGTTAGCAGCTACGTCTCGTTGTCGCGTGCTTGGATAATCTAGTCTCGTGACTGTGTGTGTGTTTTTCTGTGTAGGAGCAGGAGCTTCACGTCAGACCTCCACCAACCACATGTTTGTTCTCTAACAGGTATGGTTGTAATTTCTAGTAAAGTAAAGTAAAGTAAAGTAAACTTTATTTATATAGCACCTTTCACAGACATTGACATCACAAAGTGCTTCACAAGCAAAAATAAAAAGAGAAAAAATACATAAAATTAATTAAAAGCCAGTCTGAATAAATACGTTTTAAGATCTTTTTTAAAAGAGTCGATAGAGTCTGAGCTGCGCAGTGACAGAGGGAGAGCGTTCCAAAGCCTCGGGGCCATCACTTGGAATGCTCTGTCTCCACGTGTTTTAAAATACGTTCTTGGTACCATCAGTAGCATTTGATTTGAAGATCTCAAAGTCCTGGTGGGACGGAGAGGCTTCAAAAGGTCCGATAAATATTTGGGAGCCTGACCATGCAATGCCCTGAAAGTTAAAACCAAAATTTTAAAATGACTCCTGAAATGCACGGGGAGCCAATGCAGGGAGGCCAGAACAGGAGTGATATGAGCTCTTCTATTGGTTCTAGTTAGCAGCCTTGCTGCAGCATTTTGCACAGACTGAAGTCGAGCTAAAGAAGATTTGTTCAGACCCATTAAAAGACTGTTACAGTAATCTAACCGAGACGAAATAAAAGCATGAACAATCATCTCCAGTTCCTTCTGTGATACAATACATCATAATTTTGAAATGTTTCGTAGATGATAAAAACAATTTCGAACTAACAATTTACAATGTAAATTTGTTTGTAGTAAAATTGTTCAATATTATACTTCGGTCCAGCAGCTTCCACTTCTAAAAGTCAGCGCTCACGCTGTTTGGTTGTGCACGCGCTAACATTATGAACTGGATAGTCACGTTTGAGAGGTTCTTTCAAAATAAAAGCTGAAGTGTGTCTCCAGTTGGTACAAACTCTGTACCGTAAAATCCGGTCTATAATACGCAGTATTTTTGCTAATTTGAATATCCAGCGTATTAAACACCGAAGAGTATTATTTATGGATTTTTTCCCATATTTTAGACCCATTTTTCGCTCTGATTCTTCGTTTTTCATTTTTGGCAAAAATGGTGCAGTACCAGTTTCGGCCGCTATATGGGCGCTGTAGGCAGCAGCCAGCAGAGGACTCGGAGAGTGAAGAGGAAGAGGGGCCACTTCCAGAAGTTTCTACTTGCATGTGTCCGAAAAAGGCCTCCTTTGGTCGGACTGATTACTCTGTCGCTGCCCGCTCCCTGCTATGGATGTACCGGTAGCTGTTTTTGTTTGCAAGATACCACTCATAAACCACACCGCAGATTTTTAAATCCAGCTGATTTCACATTTGGTTCAGCTCAGGAGCCCGTCTGCTATAGTGAGGTCAGAAATATATTTTTTAAGCGTTTATTTAGCTAAATTTAAAGAAAGAAAGCTCCGGTTTGACCCGCCTGGCGCCTGCATAAAAATCGGCGAACTTTTTTTTTTTAATCCAGCTGATTTGAACATTTCGTTAAACTCAGGAGTACGTCTACTATTACCCATAAGTCAGCTAAGAAATATATTTTTAAGCGTTTATTTAGCTAAATTTAAAGAAAGAAAGCGCCGGTCTGACCCGCCTGGCGCCTGCATAAAAATCGGCGAACTTTTTAAAAAAAATCCAGCTGATTTGAACATTTCGTTAAACTCAGGAACACGTCTTCTATAAAGTCAGCTTAGAAATGTATTTTTCTCGCAAAGAAATAATTGTTTTTACCGTGTTTCTTTGTGAAGTTCTTCGTACTGGCTTGGTCCTGTCGCCGCCATCTTGATCAGGACAAAGCTGACGCGTCGCGTGGCGATGACGCGTATTACCTATTGTGGTTTAAATAATCCTTATAAAAACTTCACAAACTGAGGACAAGTCACTCAGATCTACACTATAATTGCTCAATTCGTCATCGGATTCTACAGGCTCTGCCATTGTTGTTTGCTGGGTAAGTTTGCGAAGATCCTTTATCTGACGTCACAGTCACGTGACCGGAAAATCCGGATTTACGGTGTAAAAAAACGGCGCTAATTTTAAACTATTTTGAGAGGAATTTTCATTCATTTAACATTATTTTAGCAAAAACGGTCAGAGGTCTATCTTAATATTTATATATGTTGTGCCATTTTTTGAAAAGTTAAAAGATCATGTCAGTGGAGCTTTAAACACCGGTGCGTATTTTCCTCCGGCGAATACGGTACATAAAACACATGTTAGCACTGGAAGCTGTAATGGGACCAACATTCCTGCTCAGCTGTTTCCACTAAAAGTTTGAATGTCGCCCCATATCCAAAGAGTAGAGAACTTTTTGTGTTGCTAAGTTAAATAAATAAAAAACTTCAATGTGTTTTTCATGTTTAGACTAGATGATTGAAGTCATTCTTGCTGGTCTATGTTCAGAAATGATTTTTAATGTCCTCCTGTGAATATGGATCCATAATATTTAACTTTTGTCTCTGTTTTGTGGTTATTTGTATGTTCATTATGTGAGAATGTTAAATTGTTTTCCCTGAAGTTTCCATTAATATTAAAACAAAACTCTTAGTTTCCAGTGACCAGTCTCACTTCAGGCTGACTGTAGAACATCTCCAGATGTTGCTCACCAAATGTCACCAAGATCTCATGTGGAATTTCAAAATAAAGGCCCTCCAAAGTTGGACATTTTCCATGTAATTTTCCCTAAGTTGCTGTGTTTGTTGCTCGTTCTTCAGGATGTTGTAGAAACAGTGAGGGTAAGTACGACTTTACCACAAATCACATCATTACTGTGCAGAAAGTTTGTCTCATTGAAATGCAACATAGTTCAAGAAAAAACAGGAATGTTTAATTTAAAATAATTTATATGTTTTAATATTTTTAAGTGACAATAACCATTTGGAAAATAACAGTTAAAATTGTACAATAATTTCAGAAATGACATTTGTAGCATTTTAACATCAAGTGTTTCTTTTTACTGGTAAATTTTGAGAATTACAAGAGCTTTGTGTTATTTGTCCATGTCGACCAAAATCACTGGAGGTTTCTGGTTAGTGTGTATAAAAATTATACTTATTGTTCTCTGAGAACATTTTAATTTAAAGTTTCATATTTTGATTTGTGCAGCAACTCTGTGAACCACACAGTCTTTGTGGTGGATCAAGTTCAGCAGAAGACAATTCAAAACCTGCTGCAAAATAGAATAGAAGAGACCTTTATTATCATTGCACATGAATACAGTGAAATCTGGGTTTGCTTCCCAGAACAAAAGTAAAAACAATAAAATATAAAACAATATAAAAATATAAACTGTATTAAAGTTAATAACAGGTTTGAAACACTCCAAATGTGCAACACAAGCAGATTGATATTACACCAGTTGTCCCTTATTCAGTTTTTATTACAGATTTTGTGAAGTTCAGTAACGGTGGACAGATAAAAACTATATTTAAATCTGTTTGTTCTTGTCTTGATTGATCTGTACCTTTTCCCTGATGGTAACAGTTCTCATATTATATAATAAATAATAATATAAATAAATCATCCACAAATAATTTTGTAACAACAGCAAGTATGACGTCATTAACAACTTTTATTTTGAAAACTTGCTAAAGGTTACCATAATTCATAGTGTTTGTGTGCACAACAAAACCATCATTTTGGAAGTGGAGACTGGCTTGACAGCATTTTTTACTGCCTGACGTTCTCAGAGTTGGGGCAGGAGCTACATGTCAGACCACCACCAACCACATGTTTTTTTTTTCTGTTACAGATGAAGTTCATGTTAATAAATGTTGTGAAGCTGAGAAGAGTTCCTGGGTGAGCGATTCATCAGTTCACTGGTATCAAACCAAACATCAGGGTTACACAGGTATGTATTTATTTACTGCAGTCTAAAGTGAAGTGTGGAGCTAAGCTGTGTTAGGAACTGTTTGGATCCTGCAGTCAAGCTGTCCACGATTCAGATTTTTTAAAATCTTGCTCTTCTTCACAGCTTGTTACAGCATCACGATGCGTTCAATTTCAACTAAAAAAATGCACTCCGTTACACCAAAATATCCAGGAATTCAGAAATAGAAAATGTCTAGTACACGTGGTCCCCGATTTACGAGCGAGTTCCATTCCTCCGACTATCTCGTAACATGAAAATCTCGTAAATCGGGGACCACCTGTATATATATATATAATTATACCGCACCAGCCGCCACTTATACACCTAGGTGTGCGGTAATAACTATTCTAACACTTTAACACATTTTAAAAGAGCATACAGTAAATAAAAAAAATCATTTCTTACTTTGAGCAGCAGCTTCTGTCGTCTGTTTGCCTGTTAGCTCCGCTGTTAGCACCGCTGCGTTACGTCCGAGCTTCGCAGCTTTCTGTAGCACCACACAGTCCAAACTAAGGCTGCACGATTAATTGCATTTGCGATTATCTCGCGATATGTTAAAACGCGATTCACTAATCGCACGGGCTGCGATTTGGCTGGTCACGCTTCTCGGCATCACACCGGTCTGGCCGCGCGCAGCTCTGAGCGGAGCAAAACAGAGAGAGCAGGGAGGAGGAGACCGTGCGCTCCAACACAGTTGCTTCAGGCTCGACAGAAGTCATAAAAGTTATAAATTCAGGCAAGTTAGCTCGTGTAAACGTGTATCTGAGCTTAGACGCTGAGACACGAGACTGCGGGAGATAAACAGAGAGCGAGCTGGTCATGTGACCGGGTCTGTTTTGACGGTGCTCTGTTAGCAGCTAGCTCAGCAAGCTAACTTCTGCGTGAAAAAGCGCATTAATTATCTGATTAAAAAAAACAGTTGTGTCGTTAGTGTTCGTCATCCACCCGTTTGCTGCGGTCACAGAACAGTAATCTCCTTCACATTCCGAGAACCAAATTAAGGACCATGGGAGACCGGGCTTTCGGTGTGGCTGCCCCCCGCCTGTGGAACTCTCTTCCTGACTGTCTGAGAGCCCCACAGTCACTGGTTGACTTTAAGAGCGGCTTGAAGACCTTTCTTTTCAACCGAGCATACTCTACCTCCTCATGATTCTACTTTTGATCTTAGCTGATACTGTTATTGATTTTAACTGTTTTATTATTTGTTTTATTGACATTTAACTCTGTTGCACCTTGTAGCACTTTGAGATTTTCATTAATGAAAAGTGTGTTATAAATTGAATTCATTATTATTATTATTATGAATTAATACAGAACCAGTAAAAATAATCGCATTTTAAATCGCAATCCCAATTTATAGAAAAAAAATCGCGATTAGATTATTTTCCAAAATCGTTCAGCCCTAGTCCAAACCCTTTACAGGAAGGACTGTTCGTATCCTAACTTCATACATTTGGAGACAGAAAAAGTTTTAATAACTTACCGAAAGCCGTCTGCGCTCGCCTCCTTTAGCTGCACCTGTTAGCATTTAGCCCCACCGAGTCCGCAGCTACGGGCAGTCCGGTTTAGCTGCACCTTCAAAAAGGCTGTCGGCTTTGTTATTCCAAGGTAGCTGGGTGTCCCCCGATATGTTCGGCTTCCAGTCCGACATCGAGGCGAGCTCCAGGAACCTCTGATCGCACAAAGCTGGCTGTCCGGTGGAGCTAAGAGGGTGCAGCTACGAGGCTGTTAGCTCGTTGCTAATCCGGCACACCGCCCCTTAGCTCCGCTCGTTGCAGGCGGCGCTTTGGGAGTGATCGCTGAGCGATCTGCGGCTGCTGCACCAGTCCAGACACATCCACAAAGTTCACCGAGTGTTTCCAGCTAATTTATCAGTATGAGGCAACCTCTGATCGGACAAACGGTCCTCCAAAGCCGGCAGCTCCCGGCCGCAGATGGTCCCTTAGCCGGCATGTCAATCCCCGCCCGCTTAGCTCTGCTCGTTGCATTAGGCGGAGGCGATCCGCTCGTTTTGTCTGCCGGCTGCGTGTCGGGAGCGATCGCTAATACGCTAAAAATTGAAATAAAACATAAAAATAACAATTATACTTTATTTATAAAGCCATTTAAAACAACCACAGCTGCAACAAAGTGCTGTACACATGAAATTAAGAACATTTAAACAAAAAAATAAATAAATAATAATATATTTTTTTTCTTCACATTTTTATTAAATATGATAACCTCGTAAATCCGGAACCTCGTAGGTCAGAGCGCTCGTAAATCGGGGACCACCTGTATACAGGTGGTCCCCGACTTACGAGCGAGTTCCGTACTTATGAGTTGCTCGTAAACCGAAAATTCGTACCTCGGAACAGCCCGCAGTGGCTATCTCGTAAAACCGGAACTTTGCTCGCAAATAGAAAAAAGACGCTAGCGCTACGGCGCACACCCGTTTATCAACATGAGACTGAACAAGCGTACATACTGATCCTTAAACATGCACAACACTTTATTTACAAGCAGTTAGCTAGCACATTACACCACACATTCATCTATAAACACATACCTGTACAGTTTTTTCTGTACAACAGTGCTTTTCTCCGCCTTTTGTTTTCACACGACAGACACGTCGTCTCTCGCCCCCCCTCCGCGCGCTCTATGTGCAGTCAAAGTGCAGTGCAACTGTCTAGTCCAGACAGAAAGGACTGTTAGTATCCTAACTTCATACAGAAAAAGTTTTAATAACTTACCGAAAGCCGTCTGCTTGCGCCGCCTTCAGCTGCATCTGTTAGCATTAGCACCCCCGAATCCGCAGCTCCGGGCAGTCCGGTTTATCTGCATCTCCAAAAATGCTGTCGGCTTTGTTATTCCAAGTTAGCTCGTTGTCCCCCGATGTCTTCGGCTTCCAGTCCGACATCGAGGCGAGCTCCAGGGACCTCTGATCGCACAAAGCCGGCTGTCTGCTGCAGGTCTGGTGCTGGGTCCGGTTTAGCATGTTAGCCTTAGCTCATACCATGAGCTGCTGGTCTCGCGCGGTGCTGTGGGAGCGCTCGGCGGAGCGATCGCGGCTGCTGCTCCAGTCCTGAGACATTCACAGAGTTCAGGGAGTGTTTCCAGTTAATTTATCCGTATGAGGCATCCTCTTATGGGAGAAACAGTCTTCCAAAGCCGGCTGCCGAGTGCCGAGACTTGAACTAATGAATGTATGGGAGAAACAGTCTTCCAAAGCCGGCTGCCGAGTGCCGAGACTTGAACTAATGAATGTAAAATGGCAGCTCCGCCATTTTACA
The DNA here is from genome assembly GCA_038048925.1 of Garcialebias charrua. Lineage (NCBI taxonomy): Eukaryota > Metazoa > Chordata > Actinopteri > Cyprinodontiformes > Rivulidae > Garcialebias > Garcialebias charrua. The sequence continues at coordinate 14,553 of JBBPBX010038589.1, forward strand.
TTCATTAGTTCCAGTCTCGGCAGTACCGAAATACCAGTTCATTCATTAGTTCCAGTCTCGGCAGTACCGGAAATACCGCCTCCGCCGCGGAGGCGGTATTTCCGGTTCCTGGTTCCCGCAGGAAGTTGTTCAAAAAAGCACGAAATTATTTTTAAAAAATGATAATAATGATACTTTCCGTATTTATAAAGCCATTTAAAACATTCACAGCTGCAACAAAGTGCTGTACACATGAAATTAAGAACATTTAAACCCAAAAATAAAAATAAAAAAATATATATATATATATATATTTTTTTTATTTCACATTTTTATTAATTATGATAATCTCGTAAAGTCGAACGCTCGTAGGTCAGGGCGCTCGTAAGTCGGGGACCACCTGTATTAGTTTATTTCTTGACATATCATCAGAAAAGTCACTTCAATACTGTCCACTTATTAAAATGTTTTAACAACAAACAAAAACTCATGAAGTCATCAACAAGTTAAATTCAAAATAATATTTTAAGTGGTTTTACTGTGATATATATACATACACAGAATGTCATAAAAACTTATGTAATTCCTCAGGAAAAAAATTAATTTGCAAGAACATAAGTTTTGTCCTACAGATTATAAACTCTTATTTGCCACAGGTGTTGAGAAATTCCAGAAGTTTGTTAAACTCAGTTCTGGTGGTTTTGCAGTGATGACAGGATGCATCCATGCAGCCTACGTGATTTACAAACCGGATTCCAAAAAAGTTGGGACATTAAACAAATTGTGAATAAAAACTGAATGCAATGATGTGGAGGTTAGAGCTGGGCCATATCATATCGTTACCGGTTTTACCGGTATAAAAAGCTTGCCTGGGCAAAAAAGTTATATCATGATATGCTAATTTCATGACGTAATACATAATGGCGCCCCGCCCCCTTAACAAACGAGCGCTTCAAACCAACAAACTGAACTGCGCACCTCCCCTCCACCAGTCTGCGTGCAATACTGTACTTGCTAGCTAAAATGCTAAAAACAAACAACTCGCGTCTCTCTCAGCTTCTGTCCTCCTGCTTAAACTCCAGGTAGAGAGAGTTCAAATGCCTCCCCCTCCCCGCTCTGAGCAGTCGGTGCTGTGTGTCTCCCTCGCTGAACCGTCTTTACAAACACGAGCGGCTCCACGGACCAAGAGTCAGGTAATCAGAGACAGATCATCTAAAAAAAGCTAAGTCTGGTCCTCTAGACGTGTCCAGAGGACCAGACTTAGCTTTTTTAGATTTTTCTACCTAGATTATTGCGCATGCATCAGGGTGTGCAGAGACAGATCAGTTTAAAAAAAATGAATATTTCCTGCATGAATAGATAAGACTTTTTCAATCTAAATAACAGATCATTTTTTTATTTTTTTATTTTTATACTTGGGAGACTGAATACTTTTAGCCTGGTTAAAACCAGACCCTTGTCCTTCACTTTGCTTCGTACTAGGGTCTGGACTTTCTGTTATACAGAACCGATTCTTGCTGGAGGCGTGGCCTCTGCTGAGGAACAAAACCATTGGATCTTAGAAAAATTTTGAACAGGGAAAGCATTCTGCTCCCTCCCCCTCAGAGCCATATATGGCTCTGTTTCCCGTGCTCTGCTGAACTTGAGATCAGCTCCACCTCCTGCTGCGCCTCCTCAACACGCCTCTCGCTGCCGCTGCATATTCTGTGTTTATATGTTAATAAAACGTTCTAAAAAATAAAATAAAACCATGGAGCGCTGGTCCAGCACACCAGAAGACCAGAAAATCTGCAGGGACTCGGGCAGCAACGTAAAACCCGAGTTTAATTCTCTCGTGACAACCTCAGTCATTTCCTCATTCATTGCACTCAGCGGAGGGAGAGGAGGAGGAGGGAGCGATCACTTGACTTTTGGCAAAAAAACAAAAGAAAACTCCAGATAAGGGATTAAGAAGGGGAATTTAATACATTTGTGTCACATATAAAACAGTCCTGCATCGCTTTGCATCACTTTGAATGAGAACATGCGGATGCTCGCTGGCTACGCGCTGGGACAGGTGGGGGCGTGGGTTAGGGGCCAAAAACTCCACCTTCTGTTCTCTGATTGGTCCGGTCAAAAATCTGCAGGCGAAATCCTTCTCTATGGGAGAAGTCCCAGACGGAGCAGTGAAGGGAAAATAGAATTGAGCGGAGCTGCGTAGGAAGGCGATGTGGCTGTTATTTGTCAAGGGCCTGCCAAAGATAAGTATCCGGATTTTGGGATCTTGGGATTTTTTAAGGATCATTGCGGTCCATTTCCGGGAATATCCGGAAATATAAGTATAAGTATATGTAAAGGATACGGAGATATACTACATCAGATCTTACCGTATATCTATGGTTTCTACAAGCTTTCCAACAACCAAGCAAAATACAATTAACTCTCTCATTGTCCGATTTGCCACTCTTCAACTACTCTTCTACTCTTCCACTGACCTGATGACCACTTACCTCCTCTTGAACTTGGAATCATATGCCCACCTGTCTAAGCCTGCAAACAACATTACTGTAAGCAAAATAGCAATCTTTCTGATCAATAAACCAGACCTGAATAAAATATATACTCACCATGTCTTGTTCTCTGACGATCATCTCGCTTTACCCCCAACGAACATTTTATTATTGTAAATAAATCACTTACCTTTTAATACCTTTGTGAATCTCTTAGTTTTCAGTGCTCTAAACTCTGAATTAAAAACTATTAAAATGACAATATACATGTGAAGCTTATCACTTCTCAGAAAAATAAATTCTAACAAAATTCTGCCGTCTAAAAACGGTTTAAATTTGTAGTCATTTAGGCAAAAACTGCAAAAAAAAAAATCCATTTATAGATGGCCTCCCTTCTCACCTTACAGCCATCATCTCACACCGATATGATTTTTTTTTAATAGAGAGAAAGGAAAGACAGAAAGTAAGAAAACAAAACACAACAATTATCCACAAAAAGAGCACAAGGCAAGCACACCCATCCTTCGTCCGCAATCCTGCAAAGCACATGACAGAACACAGCAACGAAACATACATGCATAAAGACTATATTCATGACCTCGCAGTAGATTTCCATAAATAAACATACCCATATCTACAAATATATATACAGTATACATACATATGCATTAATATCACATATCCATCTACATATCTGCATAAGATATCTACATATACATCCCTGCATCCATTTGTGTGTGGTTGTGAGCATGCATAAGTGAATAAGGTTCCTCAAATAGAACATTTAGTAGTGACCGTGAAGCATCAGAGATCCGTCCCCCCAAGGCCCGAGGCAGACGAAAGGGCGATCAAAGCCCAAGACCCCAAGAAGGACCCCGAGCCCAGAGTCCCCAGGGCCACCCGAACAGGACGAGCCACTCGCCCACTCCCCAGATCCGACCAAGGGGGAGAGCCGGACGAGCTCCACCAGCGACTACACACAATGACCCCCGGGGAGCCAACAGCGACAAGCCCACAGGCCCCCGCCGGAGCCCGCTGCAAGAGCCTGCTGCACTGACGTAGCCCCAGGCCCGGTCACCGAGGCCCGGGCACCGGGGGCGCCCATCCCTCAGGCCCGGACCCGATAGGACCAGAGGACCCGAGCCCCACCAGGCAGCCACCAGGCCAAGCCGACACACGCCCAAGCGCCCAACCCCCGAAGGCGAGGCAAGGGCCCCCAGCCTGCCCGCAGGCCAAGGGACACCCACCCAGGGGCCACGTGGCAGGAGTGCGACACCAAGTAGCCTTAGATGTAACAGAGAGGGGGTAGTCCTAATCCCAGCCTGACAATTAGACATTCATACACAGACACACTCACTCAGACCCACCCTCATCCTCACTCACACAAAGACAAACAATAACGACACGTTCCATTCATAATCCTGATGCACACTCTATACCCCTAGGTCCAAGACATGTACCTGCCCCCTACTTGGGGCAGCCCATACCCAAACCCAGGAGGTAGGCCCATTCATTCTGGAGTGGAGAGTAGCCGACATCCAAGATCCGGCCCAACCCTCGCCCTGTTGACAGGACAGGACACCCGAGCCCAAGCAGCCCCAGGGAGAGCGCAATGCCAGCCCCGCCCACGGTGAACCCCCGGGCCCCGAACCCCCCCATAGCCCAGGACAACCCCTGACGGCCCACCCCCAGAATGCCCGCCAGGCAACCAGGGGGGTGAGACCCCCGTCCCCAAATGTGCTGTTGGTGTGTGTTGTTGTAAAGTGCACTTAAAAAGGAAAGAGAAGGAGCAAAGGCTGGCATTATACCAGTTTCCCCTCCACTCCAACTCTCAAAATATTTAAACTAAAGGGTATTTTTTAAACAAATTGAACTACCGTATTAATTGTATTTCCAGTAAGGAAAGCATATGAGTTGGCAGGTGTTTGAAGTTATTAATGTTAGCAAACTGTGAGTGGATTCAGGCTATCTTCAAATCTACTGGATATCAATGATTGCTGGGAGCAGTTGCGTCATCACAGCTATTTTGTAATAAAGTGAATATGGTGCATTATTAATTGCACACACCTATGAAAATGGAATTAAATGCCTTAAACTACAGATACAACACTAATAAAATAGGAATTGCATTCTGACCAGTAACACACAACATCAGTGAAGAATGAAGAAACAAATTGGAATAGAAGGAGGAAAAATGAAAAGCATCCAGGGTCACTGGGAGGTAGTGGTGGGAAAGATAGAAAACAGAGGACAGAAATTGCAAACAGAAACGAAGAGTGGAAACCACCAACGCAATAATGGCAAAGCACATGGAATAAACAGATGGAGCAGGACAAGAAGATGAGTGAGGTGGACACAATAAGCTGATGTGAAAGTAAAAACAAAAGAATAAATAGAGCCAGAACAATGAAATGAAAAATGAAAGTAAAAGACTTAAAGAAGGCTGGAACAGGAGATGAAGACCAGACAGTGAGCATGGTGAAAATATGACAGACAATACAGACAGACAGGAAGGTTGATCTAATACAGAGGATAAAACAGTGTTGTATATTGGATAAGTGGCACAGAATAAAAAGAACAGGCGATAAAAATGTGCAGGACAGAGACAAAAAGAAAGATGGAGGAGGACTCTTCTGTTTGTACTCACTCTGAGCCTGCCTCCTAAGCAGATGATGATAAATGTTCACCGGATGGAGATCAACACACCAGTCGTCTCTCCTTAATTACCTCTCACTTACCATTAGCACTGCCACAGCCTCTAAGTCCCAGCATCACTTCCTAGCTCCATGCGACACAACACCTCCCACTGGTACCAAGTAACGTAGCATCTTCCAACTGACTGGCTGTCTGAAATAGTTTCAGGCTCATGGATCCTCTATGCATGGTGGGCAAATAAACCTGCATAAACTGAGCAATAGATGTTCTGTTGGTCACCTTTACTGTAATTAGAGTATCACTGAAATAAATTGTAGCTTTAGAAATGGATACTTGAACAGGCTCTACACCTGGGTTTGCTTTGTCATCATGTTCCTTGATTAAAGATAAAATTGATGTGAATTCTTGAAATCTAAATTGGCTACTTCAAGCATGATTGATGACTTGTCCTTAGTCAAATGCTTGTCATCTACTTGTGTTTACAGCTCTGATAAATCTGAGAGGGAAGTTTAGGTGAGTGCCAAAGTGATTTATTGAAAGATGTTTGTTTTTTTAAATCTGCAAATATGCTAAAAAAAAAATTATACAGCAGCATCTCTAATCCACTTTTATTCAAAGGTCTGATTCCAATGCATGTACAAATTCACTGTAAATTAAAGTAACACAATGATATTAATGTCTGGGATCCAGTTTTGAGTACACTTGTGATGCTTATAATCAAATTCATCCTAATAAGCTCTTTGTGACCACCACTTAGGGCAAATCTAAGAAGTGGTAATTACTGTCTGCATGTCTAGGAAATTAGACTTTCTTCTGCTGATCCAAAACAATGCTGCAGGGTGATGGTAACTGAAACTGAATGACCAACATGTCATCATCATGTGGGAGTGGTGGCGCAGAGGTTAGAGAAGGTGGGCCTGTGATCAGAAGGTCACTGGTTCAACTCTCGGGCTGACAACATCAATATGTGGGTGGGATTGGTGAAGCACCCACACCTGCCTTCACCCTCATTTGCCCCCACTCTGGGCCCTTGAGCAAGGCCCTTAACCCCCACCATCTGCTCCCCTGGGCACCCTAGATAGCAGCTCTCTGCTCCACACATAGGGCTGTGGTAGCTTGGTGGTTTGTGGTTGCGTCAGGAAGAGCATCCGGCATAAATAGAATTGCCAAGTCTTTGAATTCGCTGTGGTGACCCCTGAAGAAGGGAGAAGAGAAAGAAGAAAAAAATTACAATCATAATTAAATAAATAAAATAAAAAGTAAAAGTTCAGAATTCAAACAAATTTAGAGTTTACATTTGTATATTTCTTAAAAGTATAGCTTCCCCAAGTGATTGGCGTGGCTGGCTGTTGCTCGGGGGTGGCAAAAGACTAATCTATGGTGGCCCAAGGCCACCGACTGCCACCCCCTGGGGACAAAACTGCTCCTACTGCTCACTAGGATGTCCTGTCACTCTGCTCATCACTCTGTATTGTCTCAGACAAGAAAGAAAAAAAAGGATCTACCTATGTTCTTGTACACAGTGTAACTCCTACCCACCTATATCTTTCACCAAAATCGTTTAGTGTTCCTTGAATTCCCTGTTCAATTACCGTCCAGACAAAAAACACTAATCTGGAAAATTACAAACATTCACTATTCAAATTCTACAGTGGCAGGAGACATCAGTGTACCACTTGTTTATTTTCTTTAAAATACAGTTGTGGTAAAATCTGTTCTTGATAAGATGAAATTCTAATTGGCAAGTTAGGGTGAACAAAAAAGTCTCACTTCGATGATCTTCATATACTTTGTACAAAATTCTGAATGGACCCTAATTTGCGTGTGAAATATGTGAAATTATGTCACCACACTGGCATACTTTAAATAATTTAACTATGTCAAACATTATCAATGCCAGAGTGAAACCGTTGTGCACTGTTTGACAATCTGTGATGTGGATGATACAGTATGCCAAAGACATTGCACGAATGATCCCTGACTACCAATTAGCTACCTGCTATATGCCTCCGTTAACTATCCTTATGCAACAAAATGAAGAATTGTCTTCCCTCTCCTAAATCAAATGCTCAAAGACATTTTTCCCAAAGCCTCTCCCCATCTCAGTACAGTTTTATTGATTGAGCCAGAGGAGTTTGGACAGTCAGTAATTAAATGGAACGACTCGTGGGTGTAAAATTAGCCTTTGTGTCATTAGACTGGTATGACTGAGTGAGTAAAGGAACAAGCACAGTCAAGATGACTGATGACTCAAGGCCAATTAAAAAGCAGAACATAAAGCAAAAGAGAGGACTGACCGATGACGTGACACAGACGTTTATGCATGTGTCTTGGATAATGAACTCTTCAACTGTAATCAATCTGACAAATAAAGGATTTACTTTTACAAAGCTAAGGATAATCCATAGTTTGATTTAGATTTTAAGATAATTTCATAAACATTATTACTAATAATAATAATATTTTGCGTTAAATATTGTGTTGATTAAATGTTAAGACTCCAGGTTACATGACTCCTGATTACAGTAGATGCTTCTTGATAACTAATAAAACAATAGTATGAGGTTACATTTTTGAGGCTGGGATGGGAGATGGGATGTTTGGCTCTTTGAAGGGAGCCAAATATTATACAATAGAATAATTTGTTTCAAAGCACCGTTCAATTTTGAATGGTAGTGATGTCACTACGTAGGCCGTACATAATGACTTTGACAGAAGAGCTGTCCCACCTGACTTGCAAAAGTCAGGGGACACCCTGGACAGGTCGCAAGTCCAACACAGGGACACATAGAGAAAAAACAACCATTCACTCTCTCATTCACACCTAGGGACAATTTTAAGTTATCAATCAGCCTAACATGCATGTTTTTGGTCTGTGGGAGGAAACCGGAGTACCCAGAGAAAACATATAAACTCCACCCAGAAAAGCCCCTGGACCGGGATTGAGCCAGGGTAACCTGCTTGCTGAGAGGCTGCAGCTCTACCAATTGCACCCCCGTGCTGCCCCATAAAAAATATTTGCAGTAAAATGTTTTATTATTATTCATATTTTAAGTTGAAACCATTTTAATGTTATAGTTCCACTTGGGGGTTTTATGCACCACGCTGAGTTTAATTCCAAAGCTATATGACACAAACTGTGACAGTATGTTCTTATTTTTAGTCTTTTGTAATATACTGCACTTAGTTTGGTTTTATTTGGATTATTAGACACTTTTGGTATTTTGTTTATTTGTTTGTGAGGTGAGGTGTTCCGGGCATGTCCCACCAGGAGGAGACCCAGAGGAAGACCCAGGACACGCTGGAGGGACTATGTTTCTCGGCTGGCCTGGGAACGCCTTGGGATTCCCCCAGAGGAGCTGCTCCAAGTGGCTGGGGAGAGGGAAGTCTGGGCCTCCCTACTTAGGCTGCTACCCCAGCGACCCGACCCCGGATAAGCGGAAGAAAATGGATGGATGGATGGATGGATGGATGTTTGTTATTTGTTGTCATTGTTTGTTGTGACTTAAATGTGTCCTTCATAGCCCTTGCTTCCAGCTCCTCCCACATGCTTTGTATTTTTAATTACACTCCTGTTGTCATTAATCAATCACCTCTCCCAGTATGAAAAACTTTATTGTTTTATTCAGTTTTTTGTCTGATTGGATTACTTTTCATCAATGTTATTGGTAACATATTGATGGTTTGCCTAGGATAAGTCATTAAAAGTGTTTGTGTCTGAACTTGCCTCCTGCATATCTGCATTTGGGTCCTGCTTTCTCTGACCATCCACCAACACTCTTAAAACCTTTGATGGATTTGGGAAAATTGAGTCTTAAGACTATTTTTAAACTATCAGTAGATTGAACTTATGCATTGCTAAAGCAATTATGCTGGTTCTCAGAACACCTATTTTGTATTAAAACCCTAAACCTTTGAACCAAACTTGTGGAAATATAACAATGACTACCTATTCTTAACCTTTCTACAAATCCATACTTTAGTTGACATTCCCTTTACAAGTATGACAGCAAGGTAAGGGTTGTAGGTATGGCTGAATTTTCTTAGGCTAACTGCCACAACATTTCCAGTGGGTGAGAATTTTAACTATGGGAGCTACCAATTTTCCACTTTACAAGTCATGCTTTTTTTTTCCATAATTTACATGCCCTGTGACTTATAGGCTGAAGCAACATATTTATGGATTTTTTCCATGTTTATAAACCAATTTTTGGCTGAGATATGACCGTTCTCATTCATTCTGACTTGGGGGGGAGAGATAAAATAAAAAAACAGTACCACTTTCAGCCACTTGATGGCAGAAGAGTAGGAGAGAGTGGTGTCGAGGATGACACCGAGACTCTTGACCTGAGGGGAGGGGGATAGCAGAGAGTTTTTAAGGGGGACGAGAAGTTGTTCTGATTTTGAAATAGAGTTTTTGGTACCAACAAGAATGATTTCTGTTTTGTTACTGTTTAGTTGTAGGAAATTGTTAGGAAACCAGTGATTTAGCTCAATGAGACAGTCGGTGAGGATGGAGGGTGGGTGGAGTTTGGTTTTATTGACAAGTAAAGCTGTGTGCCATCAGCATAACAGTGGAAATGGAAGCCGTATTTCCGGAAGATGTGACCTAGAGGAAGGAGGTAAATGATGAAGAGGAGGGGTCAGAGGACAGAGCCTTGGGGGACACCCGTGGAGACGAGATAGGACTGGGAACGGAAGGATTTAATCTGAATGAATAGACTATATGCCACGGGTAGTTGTGACGTACTTCCGTTAAAATATCGGCCACATCCTGCACTTCCGGTTCCCATCCACTGCAGTTGTTGGTAGCGTTAGCTCCTAGTAGCAGACCATGACAACGACCCGAAACGGGAAGCGGCTGCGAGCTACTGGCACTACAAGTGAGTTCCGTTGTGTCCGCCCACCGGTGGGTACAGCTGTTCCGTTCCGAAACATCAACTAAAAATGCAATACAAACAGCAGCACGAACATGAGTCTGAGTGAGCACGAATGAACATAGCAACATGAAACAGATCAGCAGCAACATGAAACAGATCAGCAGCAACATGAAACAGATCAGCAGCAATACAAAACAGACAACAACATGATGTGATTTTTTTTTTCACGATGATTATTCGGGTTAAATATTCATGAGTCTTACAGCCTGAGGGTAGAAGCTGTTCCTCAGACTAGTGGTTCTACACTTAATGCTCCTCAACCTCCTTCCTAAGGGGAGTGGGGCAAAAAGTGTGTGTGCTGGGTGAGTGGGATCCTTCATGATGCAGGTTGCTCTCTGTATCATCTGCAAACTTTACAATATGACAGCCTGGATGGGTATCTGCACAATCATATGTGAGCAGAGTAAACAAGAGAGGGCTCAACACACATCCTTGAGGAGAGCCAGTGCAGAGGGTTATGGTGGAGGAGGAGCAGTTGTGGATCCTCACTGACTGTGGTCTGTTTGTTAAAAAGTCTAGTACCCAGTTGCAAATGGAGGGGCTTAGTCCTAGTGTGAATAGTTTGTCCATCAGGGTTTGGGGGTTCATGGTGTTGAAGGCAGACATGAAGTCCACAAAAAGCATACCGACATAAGAGTATTTCTGCTCCAGGTGGTTGAGCACAATGTGGACCACAAAGGACATGGCATCCTCTGTTGATCGGGTCTCGCAGTATGCATACTGATGAGGGTCCTTGTTGATGTTGATGGTTGTTTTGATGTGGGTCATGACCAGTTTTTCGAAGCATTTAACGACTATCGGGGTGAGGGCCACTGGCCAATAGTCATTCAGACCAGTCACTGTAGAGCTCTTTGGGACTGGGATGATGGTGGCAGTCTTCAGGCAGATGGGAACTGTCTCCAGGGTAAGTGCAGTGTTAAAGATGTCGGCCAGCACCTCGCAGAGCTGATTGGCACATTCTTTCAACACTTTTCCGGGGATGTTGTCTGGGCCGGTTGCTTTGTGAGGGTTGATCCTCCTGAAAGTACTCCTTACTTCTGCTGAGGTCACACTGAGATGCTCTTCATCCGGTGGTGATGTGAGTCTGATGCTGGGTGGTCTATTTGTGTCTTCAAAGTGTGCATATAACTTGTTGAGGGCATCAGGCAGAGATAAGTCTTTGGGGGCATTGTTCACTCCTGCCTTCATAATCTGTTATGCATTTAATACCCCTCCACATGTTCCATGGGTTTTGTGAGGTGAACTGACCCTCGACCCTCTGTGCATATGCAGCCTTGTCCCTTTCAATACCAGCAACCAGCTCTATCCTAGTCCTTCTCAGTTCCTCTGAGTTTCCAGACCTGAAGGCAATATTCCTGGATGCCAGCAGGGTGCAAACCTCTGCATTCAGTCAATGTTTTCTGTTTGGGTAGCTTTTAACATATCTTGTGGTGGAGATGACCTAGAATCTTTACCAGCTGTTAATGAGACAATCGGCTTGCCATAGTCTCCTCACCTTGGTTCTGCTTGCTGCTTGGACCAACTGTCAATCCAACTGCACTGCCCTGGCAAAATGCAACTAATTTGACCATTGAAGTGCATTTATTAAGTAAATGTTAGACTGAGACACAGCTTTGCTATAATTTCAAGCAAACTTAATTGTTTAGGTGCTTTTCTTGTTAAATTTTGATTAAATGAGTAATAACTCCACGCGCACACAGTCTGTTTCATTGAATTGATAAAGCCCTCTGGATAGAGGTCGAAACGTCTTCTGTAACAAATAAAGTCCAGTTGATCTTGTATTGAACGCCTTTTTTGATTAAATGAGTAGTGTTTTCCTTCCTTTTTTCCTCCCTATCTGCCCGCTCACGGGAGCACCTCAGCAGTGAAATTATCTTTGAAATGTAGCTAATTCGACCATTAACGTGCATTTATTAAGCAGATGTTACACTGAGACACATCTTTGCTCTGATTTCAAGCAAACAGATAATTGTTAATAATAATAATAATGATGAATTCAATTTATAATGCACTTTTCATTAATGAAAATCTCAAAGTGCTACAAAGTGCAACAGAATTAAATGTCAATAAAACAAGTAATAAAACAAGTAAAATCAATAACAGTATCAACTAAGATCAAAAGTAGAATCATGAGGAGGTAGATTTTGCTCGGTTGAAAAGAAAGGTCTTTAAGCCGCTCTTAAAGTCAACCACAGACCGTGGGGCTCTCATGGTGTGGTCACACCGAACAGCTTTTCAGCAGCAGGAGCGTCCAGTTTACATGTAAAGTCAATGGGGGATGCGCTTCCAGCCACGTCTTGGCGTCGGGCGTCACGTCGCGTGCGTGTTGAGCGTGCGTTTTCCGTGCACGTGAACCGGCTTCAGCCTCCAAACCGCGCATTCAACATGCTGAAGATTTCGCGGTTCAAACTTTCAAACGCCGCTCAACTCTCCCTGATTGGTTGGTGTGTCAACCAATCAGGGAGATTCGGGTGGAGAAGAGAGGAGGAGAAGAGAGGGGGAGAGTCCCTATGTGACGCGGAAACGAGGGGGCGCGCGCACTATGTGACGTATTGTTTGTGGGACACAGAAAAGACCCGCGAGGTCGTGTACTATGGAAGAGAAACTCATTGTAGCTGTGTGTTCGCGACAATTCCTTCACGACCAGTCAAGTCTGCTCCACAGAGACGGAAATAAAAAGCTCCTCGCCTGGCGGAGTGAGCAGGACTCTGTGCGCAGGACTCTGTATACCGGTAAGCTCCTCCCACACACCCCGCAGCAGTTTCGCGTTCTGGCTTTCTGGTCCAAGTAGGTCCCGACACCAAGTGCGTCCACTTGCGTGCGTGACAAGCTTTTTGGAGGTTGAAAAGCTGTTCGGTGTGACCACACCATCAGGATTGTTTAGGCGTTTATCTTATTAAATTTTGTACAGCGACTCGTCACGTGCAAGCGTTTACTTCCGCATATCAGTTTTTGAAATACAGCAGATTTGACCATCAAAGTGCATTTATTAAGCAAATGTTAGACTGAGACAAACTTACTATAATTTCGAGCAAACAAATATAATTGTTTTTAAGTGTTAATCTTGTTAAATTCTTGTTAAAATCCTCCCGTGCACGCTCCTGCAGCCGCCATTTGGCAGCCCATTGTTTTTGGCACACCGCCGGCCCACATTTCCGGGTTGTCAGCAGTGACGCATAATAGTTGCAACGTAAATGGCAAAGCAACATATTTATGGCTTTTTCCACTTTATTAGACATATAATAATAATAATAATAATGTATTTTCCTGTCATCTGCGTATGTTTCCCATACACAGACGAAATTCATCTCTGCATTTAACCCAACCACCTACCAGGTGGTGCAGTGAACAGCCCGAAAGCGCCCGGGGAGCTGGAGAAATAGGTGTGCACTCATAGACACCCCAAGGTGGTATATATGGACTGATGTGACTTATAGGGCGGAGCGACGTATGGTGGAAGTAATTTAGCCATAAAAATTATTTTATACAAGAGCTGTGAAGGCCTTCAGCAGCTTTAAATTTCAAAATATTTGAATGTTGATGTATATCCATAAAAATATGGGGTATTTTTTAAATACCCATTAAAAAAATACGAAGTATTTCTTTTGTATGTGTCTGTCCAATAGAAGGCATCTAATTTAAATGGTTACATTTGAGCACTGTTCCCATAGTTGCTGTAACAAATACTTATTCCTGGCATGACTGCTAACTTTGACTCGTCTGAAATGACTCAAGATTTGAGGAAAGAAGAAGAATCAAAAAGAATGTTAAATCTCCGTACACGCTGACCCTGGTTTTCAAGGAAAAATGATCTGAGAAGTGCTGAATTCATTAATTTTGACACTTAACCTTGAGATTTGCCATTTTAAGAAAGCGGGGAAACGGTCTCCGGTACAGTGAAGTGAGTTTAGGAGGTATTTTGAGGGTAAAACTTTGGGATTGGGATTGATGACTGAATCTTTGTATCCTTGCTCATAACTTGTATGAATCTGTGCAACATGTGTGTAAGTTCTGCTCCATCAAATGACCATAAAAATACTTGTTTTTCCTCTCTTTCTCTGTTGAGGAGTAACTTCCCTGGTGGATTGAAACACTGTGAAATGTTAAATTCTAGCATATGCATACTATCAAAGAAACCGTTCCCTTGATTGAGTCTTCATGCAGTAATAAAGGAACATGTTATAAAATGTGATGAGTGAAAAGATTCAGACATCAATGCATGCATAATAAAAGAGGGAAAATATTAAATTCTTCACAGACAGCTTTTAAATAGCATTCCCATTCATGCAATAAACCAGAAAGCATTTTTAATGCACTGCTGACTGCACGTGAATGAACTTTTGACCTTAAAACAACTAAACTTCAGCAATTATGAAAGGTAAGTGCAGCAAATGAATGTGTTCAACTAACACTGAACAAGAAGCAAGAAAGTCTAATGTCAAAAAATATCTAAACAAATAAATAAAATAAGCCTAATGTTGAAGTAATATGCTCTGTTGACAAATACGGGTATTTTTGTTGCTTGTTTGTTTGTTTGAACAGTAAAAACAGTAGTTTTAGTTTATTTCGATGTACAACGTAAAACAACATTTAGCGCCAGGAAATAGTCCTGGCCGACATTTTTTACTAGTTGCAGTTTTACCATCAACTATATTGAACATCTAAAATAGAACACTTAGCATTGGGAGATTTTGGAACATATGATGTGGCATGCATTCACCCAAAAAAAGTCATTTGAGAAAATAGTTGAGCCTTTGCCCCAAGAGAGCTTCATGTCCAGCAACACCCCTGTCCTGTTGTTCAAAATGAGTTTCACACACTGTCAAACACACTTTACTACCAAATGTTTTTCAATTGCCTTTTTGGAATAAGATGCCTGCAAGATGCTTTTTTGCTTTTATTTCATCCGGTGCTTTTAAATAGGTCACTTTTATATAGTTTGACTTGTTTATATATTGATTTTTTTCTTCTTCTTGTTTTATATATTTTACTATAAGTGACATAGCAACACGTTTACATACAGCTATATAATCGAAAACAGATGTGTTCTTCTTTTTTGTTTATCATACAGGTATGGGACAAATATGTTAAAATTGTATCTTCAAATAATCAAATCTTATAGAGTTATGTTAAATACACACGTTTTTCTGACAGATGTAAAACTATTTGATTTACAATCAAGCTTTAAAAGAGGGAAAAAGTATGAGCCCCCTTCCCCCCCTTGCCCATTGTGGACTTCTAACATGCATGTTTTAGTAATTATAATAAATCTATAGAGTTTAAATATAGTTTGATGGGAATAGAATTGTTTTTATGTTGTTTTTTAATGTTTTTTTTACATAGCTCTATAACTATCTATTAAAATGTTGTTTAATGATGGAGGTATTCCTGTTAAACTGTCCAACAGAAGATTCATACATAATTGTGTACTGTATGTGGGTCTTATATATGTATATAAATACCAGTGGTGGGCGCCAGACCGCTAGGGAGCGCTAAAGCGCTAATCCGCTTACAGTGGACCTAAACTTTTTGTCAGCGTTTTTGTGAATTGACTAACTTTTATAATTCATAAGTGGATTTGTGCTATTTTTATTTAAAATGCAGTACCGCTAATAACTAATTATCTATCAGTAAAAACCAATAAACTTATTTACAAGCTCTTATGCTGCTTGTTTTATCTTTTTCCCCACCGTAAACAG